>JARJCX010000367.1:0-116635 GCA_029282285.1 Mycena rebaudengoi
GCTGGTCATGGTTGAGTTATAAGCTGCGGAGTATCGGGCCGAGAGCGCCACAACGCAATCAAAATAAATATGACCATCGATTTAATTTAATTTAATTTCGACGTTCGTATCTACGAAATACGTCCGGAGACGGGGACAATACATGTATATAGCGAATACATCGCCTGAACATAGAGTCAATTACTAGCCAGTAAGTAAGTATGGTGGACCCCGTAAAATAAGAATCCCGCATGATCACACCAGCCCACTCCCGCCCATACGCACCGTATCTCCTACCACCCGCACCGCAGCCGCCAGCATACGCCCCAGTATTCCCGCGCCGCCCCCACTTGCGGCAGATGCGGCGAGCAGCCGTCGCCGCACCAGCTCCGCGTTCCCGCCTGGAATCTCGGCGGCGGCCTTGGCGTTGCGCCGCCGCCGACGTACGAGCAGCGACAAGACGAGGAGGAGGACGAAGGACACGAAGGAGATGACGGAGAGTTTGGCGTGCGGGGGCAGGTACGGCGCGAGGGAGGCTTTGAGCAGCGCGTATATCGAAGGTGGGGCAGCAGCGCGCGCGGAGCCCGGGGGATACAGGCGCGGAGGAAGGTGATGTGAGCGGGGTGGAGATGCGGCGAGGGGGAGGGACGATGGCCTGGTGCGAGGCGTTGCGGTTGTGGTGGAGGCGGGGGATGAGGAGGCGCGGGATGCTGTAGATTGGGAGGCAAGCTTGGAACGTGCTCTTGGGGTAGCGGGGACTACCGTGTGCATTGACGCAGTCGAGGAGAGGGAGGACGAAGACGAGGTGGATGGAGTGGGGGAGTATGGTCGTGGAGATGAAAGAGATGGTGATAGCGGCGTCCGAGCTGGAACTGGCGTCGGGGGCAGTCGCGCAGCAATAGCTTGCGCATATTGTGCTTCCAGTGAGGACTTGAAGCTCTGGGGAAGACTGAGTAACGTCTAATCAACACGCGAAAGCCCAACTCACCTCTCTCGTACTGGACGGCAGCTCTGATTCGTAGTCCAAGAACTCCTTCGCATACTCCCATTGCTCCAGCTTCGGTAATATGTAGAGGCAATACGCGTCGATGACCTTCCCGTTGACACTCTCCTCGTCTGCGCTTGCGGCAGAGGGTAAAGAATAATGACGGCTTGCGAGCCAGTCCTCCACGATGACACGTCCGGCATCAGGAGCCTCAACTTTGAGGCTCGAATACACCAGAGTCAAAATGACGGCTGAGGGAATAAATGAAGCCTTTTGCGGCGCGCCGCAGGAGTAAAGAGAGCCAGAGAGCGTTGATAGGCCGACATAATGTGGGCACGCGAGGGCTGGTTAAGCAGGTCGCGAGGGAATCCGGAAGCCCTTCGACAGGCGGAGAGGTATAGACTGTCGTCTCCAATGTGATCCTCAGGATATCCCATTTACTGCGATGCGGAGCAAGTTCATCTGGGTTCTGAACCGCCGCTGGAGGATGAAGAAGAGCAAACGCGGACTCGAGCAGCGAATGGACAAGGAGTACTTCCGGTGAAGAAATCCACGCGCCGCGCGGTTGTACAGTGAGCGTAGCGTCGCGACTGTCGTCGAGCCTGAGGCATGAGGCGGCGAAGAAGCCTTGAGCTTCTTGGATGGAGGCGCCATTTTTGTCAACGTGCTCGTCGCTGTGGGCATCGTTGAGCAAGAGCAAAAGCAAGCTAGCGACCAAGAGGTTCCGGCTAAGGCTTCAAGCCGCCACTAAATTCACATGCGGCGAATCACGAGTCTCTTATTTTTAACCAAAACTCGACATTGCCTCATCGTTGCCGCCTCCTCGGGAGGTCCCTTTGAATGAGATTGACTGTGGTCTCAGAAAGGGTGATACCACCGAACTTGATATTCTACCACTGTTCGAAAACCCACTGTCTCGGTTTGCTTTCGTCTGGGGTGGCGCCACCCCAATATTAATGTTTCAACACGTCACTAGTCTCAGGCCGCGACCTTCCAGATGCGCCGGTACCAGAGCTATAGCGCTTGAAACAACTGCTGATGGCGTTGAGTCACTGTGCAATCACACTGGATTATTTACGAGTTTCAATTTTACTTTGCATGCTGTATCTTTCTGACGTGCCCTGGGTTGCTCATCTGGGACCCACACTTTATTTCTTGCCGCAGAACAGCGCTACCAAATCCGACCAGCTCGTCATTTCGGCCCAAAAGGGTAACTTCTTTCTCAGTTATGTAACTCGTGAGTGGCGCAACGCCAAAGAAAGTACAAAGCTGGGTATTTGTTTTGGAATCAAAAGCAAGGCTCATATAATATCGCCACCCTCCTTCAATCTAAGGATGAACAAGACGAAATAAGTACCGGCTCGAACAAAGATATTTGCAACTATATATCGTTCCTTCAAGTAAGTCGAGGCGAGTGTAGTATAAAGCACTAGAGAAGAAAGTACATTTTAATATGGTATCGAAACAAGTCTCAAGAAATAGCTGTCAGAGTACGCTGCTGTTATAAAGACTCCGCCACAAGCTTCCACATCTATAATTTATGAATGAAATCCTCCCACACATCCGCACATAAACTAGCAGTGGCCCCCATACCCCTTAGAAACGACGGACGGTGCGTACTGTGTATACTGTGGCCACAGCGGTGCACAAGGTGTGTAAGGCCAGCATCCCCCATAGTAATCGACCTGAAAGCGCGCGTTCGGGTACTGTATCACAGTCGTGGAGGGCGGGCTCCACGCTGCACGAGGTGGCGGGGGCAGTGGCACAATAGACCCATGCAGAGGGCAACGGCGTGCGCGGATATTCTGTCAGCGGAGGTTAAGAGTAATCAGCAGATAATATTTGGAGGGGAGAAGGAAAGAATGGCGCACGAAGGAGGACGGTTCGCGGATTGCAAGCGGAACATTTGGACAGGAAGGAGGTGCACAGTGGCAGCGGCACGACCAGCACATTAGAGCTTTAGATATGAGGTCTTGTGGGTGTATGTGGGAATGGGTGAAGGGCTGCGGCATGTATGCCAAAATAGGTGTGGGCTTTATATTCGTACGCGACGAAATAAGGGCGAGGGAGGGACGGTACGAGTCAGGTATCCGCACAAGAGCTTTATAGCGCGATCGGACGATAGTGTGGCCAACCACGAGTACTCTGACTGGGCATCGCGGGCGTCTGCAGGCAAGGCAATGGCAGTACAAGGGACAAAAGCGGGTATAGCGGTCCAAGCGCTTAGGCGCCCAAGGCTCGGCGCGGCCTGTTGCCTGGAACGTAGAACGCGAGGTGCCCACGGTCCGAACGCCGGCGAACCTGCCAGTTTTACACGAAAAATGCATGAAGATTGAATGCATGCCGACGGCTGATAACTGACGAAAGCGTGGATTTATGAGGAGTGCCCAAATAATAATAATAATAATTGCAGGAGAAAGAACTGCCTTGTCTTAGGCCCATAACAACAAATGTGCGGCCACAATGATAACCGGAAAATGCACGAACGCAGAGCTGGAGAGGCGCCGGTGAATGCCCAAGGTGATCCCAAGGTGCCAGTTCCGTTCCAGAACTAAAATGTAGGCCGCCGACAGCATTGTCCCCAGTCATTGACAGTATCATACGATGTATAACACAGAGTAGTAGCCAAGAAAGTCTGTGTGATCGATGACAATCATCTGAAGTAGAGTGGGCCCCGAATCATTGAATGGCTCGCTGAAGGGCAACGCATGTGGGCATAAAATATGTCGACTACATTTCTGCTTGTTTTTCGGCAGGGTGCAGAATGAAGAGGAGACTTTCATAAGAGTAGAGCGGCGGCAGTGATAGTATCTGGGTAAGTACGGTGGTCAGGATCCTAGTGGTTGTCGGAGGAGGGGGAAAGGTGTGGCAGTGCAACCTAGTACAACAACGCTCAACAACTTGAACGCGTCCTCTCCCTCCTCCTTCTTGCGAACACTGTGCTTTGCAAAATCTCTATGCTCATTAGATTACTCAAGCAATTTCGGTCGCATCCGAGCGTCTTCGAGAACGAACCCATCGTTTTTCATAGTGGGGAAAATGCCTCCTGTCCAATCGTCACTTGATAACCCTGCAGCTGCTTCTCATCCGGGGCTGCGGCGCTAGGCTGAACTCAGAAAGGTTGGCCTTCGTAGCTATAGGCCGGCCGCGTCGTCATCCTCGATTTTCTATGTTCTCAAATAATAGACATCCTAAACCTTGGCCGCCACTGGAAATGTGGATTCTGGAACGCTTTCACTTGACTGTACTGGGTTACTGGGCTGTAGGGAACGCACATACACCGGGCCGTTTTTCTTGGTGGCTTTTCTTGCGCCGTCTTCCTTCGTCTCCAGTCGATATCAGCTGCCATTGTAGGGTCCTTATCAGACACTATCGATCCTTTGCTACTCGAAAGATAATAAGTTAGTCCTGGAAATCACCGAAATCCCCGCGCACCCCAGCTGGTATTATTCCGCGTTCACTGCAACGGGCCGCTGGCACGGTCCGGGAACGACAAGCTTCAAATAATAAAAGAGGGATGGTAGTATAAGAAGGCCAAGCAATATTGCCTCTGGTCCAACAAGATGAAGTTCTTTGCCCCAATTGCCTCCGTTTTGCCTTTCATTGCCTACGCTGCGGCCCATGGGACGGTCACCATACCCACCCCGCGTGCTGTAATTCCTCTAACGCCGTTGTTTTAAATCACTATGCTAACCTTCAGCCTAGATCGGCGCTGCTAATGTCGCAGCCTGCGGTGCGACCGTCAACTCAATCCTCAAGTCCGACAAATTTGGACCGGTAGGTTGCGGATGCGTCAGTTCTATATATTATTACAAACATGAATGTTCGTCTAGATTGAGAACGCCGGACTGGCTCCAGTGACCTACAACACAACTGCCTGCCACCTCTTCTTCTGCCGGGGCTACCAGCTCGAAGACAACCTCAACAACACCCGCGTGTATTCCCCGGCACGGCCGTCGCCTTCCACGTTTCCATTGAGGCGCACCACACCGGATTTGCCGTGCGCCCCATTTCTCCTGTCTTTTTTTCCCGTGCCTTCATATATTCCACGACATTAGAACGTGTCTGTGGTGAACCTCGTAACCCAGACGCCCATTGCGCGGCTCTTCACTTGGCCCGTGTATGCGAACGACACGCTCGGGCCGCCGGACTGGCCCAAGAACGAGAGTCAGTACTGTTTGATATCGATGATACCAACGCCGGGTGTACTGACTCCAGAGTTTTTTTTCTGTAGGCGACTTTACAGTCACCATCCCGAATCTCGGCTCACAGTGTGCCAAGGTCGGGCAGTGCGCCATCCAATGGTGGTGGTGGGGAACGCAGGTCAAGCAGACGTTCGAGAGTTGTGTCGACTTTACTCAGTGAAATTGGCCGTTTTTCTTGGTTCTATATTGTCCTGCGTCGAAGAATCGTTTAAAATCGATGATCATTCATTTCACTAATGTCAACTGGTATCGTCCACAAAGTTGCGAGTAAAGTTGGGAGTTATATACAGCGTATCCGTAAGAAAGTCTGTGAGATCATGTGCACCCTTCTCAAGCGTATTCGCTCTCAGTAATCGGACTTGCTGCTGCGCTGACACTCCCACTGGGGCTCCAGACACTCAGGCCCTCGCTTGATAGGCTTCCTCCTCCGAATACCAGAGTTCGCGTTTGCGACACCACCGTTTTTGGTCAACCGCGCTGTCGGCAGAGGTATCGATGCCCATCGCGCCCCACGTCAGAGGCCCTCTGAGACACCGTCGCAGGAACGTAGTCGGGAACTGGATGGTGTCCGCCTCCTCCGAGAAATTGGGTTTCCGTGTTTGTCGTCAGCACCTGGGTGTTGTTTGCACAGGGTTTGGTGGTCTCGATCTCGGTGATGAGATCATAGTAGACGTGCCAAGGGACCGTCGGGGAAGATCGTGGGCACAGTATGTGTGTGTTGCGCGGCTGATGTAATTTACATCGGCCGGGGAATGTGGTGAGCCAATGCGCAATACCATGTTCGTAGAGGAGGACCCGCAAAGACTGTGTTCGGGTCTGTAGGTGGCGCAGTAAGATTGCTACGCTCTACGGCGCGCTCGTAGACGCCTCCCCGTGTAGGCCGGGCTAGGGAGTAGCATTGTGGGAGGTAGCAGGCGTTGGTATTCTGCCGAACAGGCAGATCGTGGGATGTGCGGAAGAGACGCTGCGTGTTAAAGCAGCATCCGTAGCATTTCCTTGGCGGGCCGCGACGGCCCTGGTAGTCTCGCGGCGCGTCGGGACATGTTCTAGATTCCTCTATAGGTTTCTGGGTCCCTTGGCAGGAGCCAGTCATCGTCAATGAAGTACAGGAATTTGTTGCGGAGATGATGTCTAATAAAAAGCCCGGCAATTCGGAGGCAACGACTCGCAACCTCAAAATTTGCCATGCTCCACAAGTATGCGATACAGTGCAAGGCAGGATTCTCAGCACCAACAGAGCAAGAACAGCGACCAATCCTGCAAAGAGCGAGTGTAGTTAACGACTGCTGGGTTGGGCGCACGAGAGACCCGGAGTATGTCATAAAATGCCTTTCACAACGCCAGGGAAATCAGAACAGTGCCAGAATCCTTCATACAAGGAGGCTTGTATACAACCGGCATAGCGTACAGGGCGGGTATGTGCGTTCCGCGAGAGCGTAAAAATAAATAGCAAGCGACAGATAATAGTGAGATCAGAGATGAAACTTTGTCGGACTGAAAAGGAGCCATCCGAGGGCGTTTGAACCAAAGTGGCGAAACAAAACAAACACAAACGTGGGCGCATCAATTTCAACAGTTTTCAATTTTCCGCCCCCGTGTTTCCTTTTAAGGAAACGCCGCATTGGGAACGGATCAGTCGGCAGCAGCGGCATGCAGTCTCCGCAATACTCTGGTTTATTCCGTTCATTAGATTGCAAGTCACAGTGAGGTTGTCACTCAGTTGTGTGGCATGTTGGTGGCATGGAACAGCAAATACGAATAAGACAAAAATGTAAAAGTAATTTTTTTATTCATGCGGAGTAATTAAAGGTATTTTGAATCTTGTCGTAAAGCACGGGCGGAAACATCTGGTTGTAGCGGCGCAGGGCCTCCATGAATAACCGCTAAGTATCCGTGCGTGCTTGCGGGAACACGCTGCATGCAGCGGTTGCGATCCTCATCCCCCGAGGACGTGCAGCACACCCGCCGCCCCACTCGCGACACGACCAATACCCCGTGGCACGCGGAGCAAGTAACTCACCTCAGTGTACATGATGAGAAGAACCCCGGAACAGCAGTTGGACGGTGGATGGGCCTCCACAGGAGCGTGAAGTACGCACTACCCTGCCGCTCCTCGTCGTCTCACGGTGGTGGCACGAGCGGCTGCACGCACTGGGCGCGCCACCAGCCGGGGTCGTGGGTGAGTAGTACAGGCAGCTGGCAGAGTGTGGAGCGCCATCAGGGTGGTTGGAGACGGTCGTATCGACGCAGGGGCGGGGGGTGGCAGCGGTGGCAGATGGGAGGAGAAGAAAAAGTGGGGATGAGTGACGCGTAACATCAGAGCGGGACTTGAAACTTTCTTGCCGTGCCGAGACCACGTGGATACAGTTTCCAAATAAGGAGATGCTTAGTCACGAGTACGGGGGGCGGAAAGTCAAAGACTAATTTCAACACTATTTCAACGACTCTCGAGTTGCTCTTCGTGTGTATGTACGCGTGCTCCGCTGCAATCGAATCATCTCGTCCTTCGTGCTGATCCTAAACCATTTGGATACGCCAACCAGCGATGAAGCAATGAAAACTGTGTAAAAATTCTTGGGGATCGGACTGTCCAGTGCTGTCCAGTGTAACTTCTTGGAATTCTTGAGGCGGCTTGCTGGCTCCCCTTTCCGGATGGTCTCAGGATGTCCAACCAAAGGTGCTAGTCGCCAGAAAGTACTGCCGAAGGGCGCCGAAAATGCTTCTGTTTACTGGATCATACTTGACCTCATCGTTTCCTCATCGACCTTGCCATCGCTCCAGAGTCATACCCAGCTCTATAAAATCAGGGAGCAAAGAGTATGAAGAACTCACTAATACTTCCACCATGCAAGCTGTATCGAACAAACTAGCCGAGGTGTGTCCACGCAAGTTCCACTATGACTTTAATAACTGACGTCTAGCCATCACCAGAAACTGGGAGACGCGCCCACTGTTGTTACCCCTCAATATAACCATCGCCCTGATGGGTCGACCATGAAAGCCCTCGCTTGGTTCGGCCCTCGGGACGTACGAATGATCGATGCGCCTGTCCCCGACATCACCCAGGAAGACGATGTGATTCTGAAGGTCACAGGCTCTACTATTTGTGGCTCTGACCTCCATCTGTGAGGCCGGACGGAACCTTTTGTTGAGCTTGGAATGACCTTCATCGCAGGTACCATGGCGAAATTGTCCAACTCCAAAAGGGAGACATATTGGGGCATGAGGTGCGGAGATACCTTTTCGTAATCCTAACAACTGACCGTAATTTATCTTACAGTTCATGGGGATTGTTGACCGCGTAGGACCCAACGTGAAAAATATTAAAATCGGGCAGCGGGTTGTCGCGTCCTTCCAAATCGCGTGTGGCGAGTGCTCCTACTGCAAACAGAAACTGTCCTCCATGTGCGATCGCACCAACTCATCTGGGTGAATTCCTTTCTTTTCCAGCTATTCGAAGCCTTCGTTAAATCCTTGGTAGACTGCAAAATGCAATGTATGGAACCAGGGACGCTGGGTTCTTTGGGTACGCTACCGTGCTACCACTCGTGTACAATGTGTGCTCATGCGCCTCAGATACTCGCACTTCACTGGCGGATTTCCGGGCGGACAGGCGGAGTATGTCCGAGTCCCCAAGGGCAATGTCAATCTCTTGCCCATCCCCGACTCTGTGCCCGACGAACTGGCCCTCTATCTCTCCGACATTCTCCCCACCAGCTATCACGCAGTTGTCGACGTAGGTGTGAAGAAAGGGGACGTCGTCGGTATCTGGGGTCTCGGACCCATCGGCCAGTGTGCCGCCCGTTTTGCGCTCCTGAAAGGGGCCTCACGCGTCATCGGCATCGACCGCGTCAAGGAACGTCTAGCCCTAGCCCGCGAAAGAACCGGTATAGAAACACTTGATTTTAGTGAGCACACTGATGTGGTCAAACGTATTCACGAACTCGTTCCCGGTGGGCTCGACATTGCCATCGATTGTGGTGCGTACTTTACTTTTACTCTTCCCTCGGAATGCTTACGTCACACCTCAGGGACATTCCACGAGCCCAAGACACTGCTGCACAAGGTCGAGAAGACGCTCATGCTCGAGACGGACGTTTCAGAGACTGTGAACGAGATGATCACCGCAACGCGTAAAATGGGCAGCTGCGGTATCATCGCCGCATACGCCGGATACACCAACCACTTCAACATTGGCGCGTTGATGGAGAAGGGCATCCGCCTCATCGGGAACGGTCAAGCGCCTGTGCACAAGTACTGGCATGAACTGCTTGAGATGCTCGAGTCCAAGAAGTTCGATCCGCTTTTGTGCGTCCTTTCCTTTATTGTCTTCTTATAATGGCAAACTGACGGTGTCGTCCTGTGCAGTGTTGTAACGCATCGTGTTCCGCTCGAGGAGTTCCCTGAGTTGTATGCGTCGTTCGACAAACGGGTGGATGGCGTCGAGAAAGTCTTCGTGGAGACAAAGTTTTCTTCACGCCCGTCTCCTGGGGCGCCACGGCTCAGCCATGTGGCGGATTGGGGTTCGGTGATATATACCGTATAATTTCACTAACATATATATATTTAAGAGTACTTGCAAATGATATTGCATTCCCCTTTGAATCCGATGGATCAACATATTACGTAACATAACCACACCTCCATAAAAGAGCAGCTTCAAAAAGTTGTGTTCGCTTGCTCGAACTCCGCCGCCACTGCAGAGGCACAGGCACTATACTATGATGCTACAAATGCCTTAGTGGAAACCCTGAACACCCCGAGCAAGGCCGCCGCCGCCTCGCTCACAGTGACGCCAACTTGAACTTGAACGCCCGGACACAACATTCCATACTCAACGTCCTATCCAACCATCACATGCCGCCATTCGACCTGGCAGAACTGGTGGATGCCATGCATCAGCCCTCGTTTGCCTCCCTCGCTCGGCATTTCGACGAGTTGTCGTTTCCTCACGACGCCCTCTAGCATTCCACAGAGCATACCCCGAGCTCCCCGATGAACCCAATGGCATTCCAACAAGCGACGCCGCTTGGCACATCTGCAACGCCCCCACATTCGGTGCTGTGGCTGTTGTTCTCGAGGACGAAAAATACCACGTCTTGGATGAGATTTTCCCTGATTTTCCTCGCTGCGAGAATGATGTGGCGGGTTGTAAAGGGTCTCACTGATGTCGACTCGGATCCTATGATTGTCTCGCAATTTGACTTACGCGCCGTGTAGCTGCCGACGGCATGTGGTCGAACAGCCAGAAATCTAATCCTGTATCTCTGTGGATGCCGTATTTCTGATGCTAGAGACCCCCTGTCCCCAGCACCAGCCTATCTGGCCGCCTCCGCCTCCCTCAAGATTAAGTTCCGGCCGTACGAAGGGACGCATTGCAACTTCACCTTGCTTGTGCTCTTCAGTGCTACAAATACCCTCTTACAGTGTTGGAGTACGATCTTCGGAATTCTGCCAGTGGAATGTAATATTACAATTGCGATTCAGGTACCCATTGCATATTACGGCGATTGTCTAGTGTGCCGAGGGTCGAATGAATAAATGAGTGTTCCCGCACAGCGCTCAGCATGTCGGTATCCTAATGCTCTTCAGAGTTCGACTTAAAAAAAAAATCAGGCTCAAGTTGCGATCCTTCTGTCTCCCGAAACTTACTTTTGATGAAACAAGCCCCACCAACCCTTAGATTGCGGGGTTAGCATAGGGGAACTATGCTTCGAAGTAAGAATTCACCTCAACTCCGCCGTAGGTATCATCCTGCCGTAAAGTATCAGCATTACGGTGAATTCTGCCTGCGTCGCCGGCGTACCTTCCACTTCTCGTCGAAATACTATCTGCCAGAGTCAGAAACATTAGTAGTACCAAGCACAGGGATCGCACCTCGAAAAAGAAGTACTTTGTCCCGTTCGCATTAGCCTGGCACACAAACGTGTCCAGGAATATCTACCGACGCTCATGAGGGTCTCGCGCCAATCGAAGAGAGAGAATAAAACCCACTTGAAGATTTTCCACGGACGCAGCAGACGCTCCGTTACTAGCCAACGAACTATTCGATGATTGCTGTGATTGGAAGGGTCGGATCGGGATCTAATGCGAGTAATAATAATAATGTATCATACCGTAGGCCAGCCTGAACGCGCGATGAAGAAGTAAAGATCGGGGTCAGCAAACGATGGAGTTTTAAAATAGACGTGCCCGTTTCCGCAATGAACATTTGGGGTTTATTGGACAGCTTGGCGGCAGCGGCGATATTCGTGTCCTGGAAGAACTGAGCAGTCCACGCAGCCGCCCGATCAATCGATACGTCCGCGAACCATGGGTGCACGTTCGCCATCTGTGTAAAATGAGGAGAAAAGTAAGTCTGTCCCGCCTCAGACCGATAAATGGAAGTAGTACGAACCCCATAGTCGACACTCTTCAAAACCTTGGAATTGAAGTACGAGCCGGCGTCAGACGTCCCGATCTACAAAGCAGAATAAATATAGCGTCAGATGCCATGCTGGAAAAACCCACGGTAATACTACCCAGACTCGACGCGCTCATCTTCATGCGCGTGTCCGTTACATTCTGCAGCAGCAGCGCCGCACCCACATTCCCGACCGAGCTGCCCGCTGCCTTCGCGCCATTTGCCGTGAGGTAGCTGCACACGCGCTCCGTCAGTTACCTATACCACAATCACATATCACACAGCACAAGAAACGCCCACTTGAGCATAAACTCATTCCCAACTGTGATCCCCCCAATATGTTCCGCGCCATACTTCTTCACCGCCGCGAGGATCTGGTCGCGCTGCCGCGCATACGCCGCCCCGCCGTCCGTCGCAACGACGTAGTTGCCGTGCCAGACGGTCATGTCGACCTTGGTCTGCTTTATCGCCTCCAGCTGGCGGTCCCAATTAAATATTTAATCATCGTGAAGGCTGGCGATGGGCAGCGCACCACGAGCTCCGTCTGATTGCAGTCCGCGCCATAGAGTCGTATCCTCTGCACCTCGCATAAGTGCTGAGGTAAAACGGACAGAGGCGAGCTTACCGTCGTCAGCTGGGATAGTAGCTGCAAAGGCACTATCAATTTCGCGTGAAGAAACCAAGAAGGAACGCGCCTGGATGTCCGTAATGATGTCATCTTTCGAAGAAGAAAATGGAATAATTTAAACACGCCGAATGGATAGCAATAATTTCACCCACCAAGCCTATTCCCACAATCCGGCAACTGCGAGTTTTCCGGCGTATATGCGATACCGTAGAATGACTGCACCAGGTCCGCGTCTTTGCTGAATGAGCTGGGGTCGTTGGATGGCGTTAAGGGGGACGAGGCAGATGAAGATGAGGATGACGAGGAGGATGACGACGACGCGTTCTTGCGTAAGAGCACAAAGCCGAGCGTGATACCCGCGCCAATGAGGCCGATCACGCTCACCGCGCCGAGGGCCTGCGAAAACACGGCTCGTCAAGTAGAAGTCGACCGAATCGCGTAGCAGGCAACGCACCAACAACCACGCGCGACGGCCGCCGCTCCTGGTCGCGGGCTTCTCGCGCCACGCGTTGTTTTGCGGGATCGGCGCCTGCACGATGACGTCAGCAGGCTGCGAGTCCGCGTAGTACCCGCCGGCGTATTTTGCATGTTGGTGGACGAGCGGGATGTCGTGCAGGGAGATATTGTTGTAATTAGGAGGCGGCGCCCCGCTGCGGGCATACTACGCGTTTTGGCGTTAGGCGAGAATGTGTCTGGATGAGGGGGAGCGCGCGCGCACCGGCGTCATGTTGTCCGCGTCGTAATATTGCTGCAGCTCCGTCTGCGAGCGGTGCGGTTCCGAGTCTCTGTACGGCATTAGATGTTAATTCTTGTATTCTGGCGGGGTGAAGGAACGAGAGTGGGCGGGCGGGCAAAAGAAAGCGAGCGAGAACGAGTATTAATGTGTGTTTATTTTCATGTGCAATAGTGATCGGTGTCCAGATGAGAAAGTCTTTGTCCTTAAACGTACGTGTACTGTAATTACAAATAGCTTGTAAGCGTAAAGAGTCCAGGGTATGGCAGAGCAAGAGGGAATAATATGGATACAACAAACAGCGTCAAGATCTCTCATCGTCCCATATCCACACGCAAGGCTAGTCCGAGGGCTCCTTCGTTCGCGGCTGGGAGGACGAGGAGCGCTTCTGTTTCCTTAGGACCTTAGGTCGGTGCGTCGGATCACCTTCAGCGGGAGATCCGGGCGCAGCTTGGCGCCCAGACGGGAGCGTGCGCCGTCGCGTCACCGTTGCCCCTGCCCCTGACTCCGGAGAACCAGAGCCATTCGGTGACTCCACCACGGGGGACAAATCTTCGCGCGAATTGTCTGTGAAATCTTAAAAGTAAGGAAAGAACGCAGGTGTTAGTGGACAGGTGACGCACCCGTCGTCGTTTTCCGCCGTTCCATTAGAGGTCGGCCAACGCTACCCTCGTTCTTCACGAGCTTCCACGCGCCGCCGACCGGGGAATGCCCGCTGTCATCCGCCAGCACGTCGTCATCGTCCGATATACCCGATCCGGCCGATCCAGGCAGCTCGTTGGCTGGTGGCGTCGCGACATCGAGCATAAAGTAGTCCTGCTGTGCGATGAGGAACTCGAGCACGCGCTGGCTCAGGTCGTGCTCTTCCGGCGACATCTCGTGCGCGGGGTGGGATATCAGCCCGGGGCGGAATATCACCGCCAGGTCTGTCGAATGTCAGGAATCTTCAGTCAACGAGGGGGGGAACGCACTCGTCGCGGTCATGAGGTTCTTGTCCGCCTTGCGCGCAAACACCGAGAGCAGGTCGAGCACGTAGAGCAGTAGGTACTGGTTCGCGCGGGGCATACCGCGGATGAGGCGCTTGTACGTTGCGATGACCTCCTCCTGGTTGAAAGGCGTTTTCGCTGCATCATGAATGAAGCTTGGCCGAGCGGGTGCAGATGGCGCCTTACCTAAGGCTTCGCGCACGGCGTGGTACATGCCGTGCGGGATGACGGGTTCCTGCGGGGTGTGAGGATGGCATAAAAAACGAGCCATATAACGCACGGGCATCTGGGTCAGGTATCTGCGGAAGACGCTCGCGACGTCGTGGGTGGTGTACGACTCCTGCTTCCAGTCGAGGGATTTTCCGTACTGCGTGGTGGTTAGAAGTGCATCAAGTTGGAAAAAAGAACGCACTCGGGGCGGCGTCTCGAACAGTGCCTGCAGTTCGCGCATGCGTTTATTGGAGCCATTGACACGGAACGTCCCCGGCACCTCCGTGGCTGGCAGAACAATTAGCAAAGTACACACAAGATTCCATAGCCTATTACCATTCTCCTTGAGATAGAGTCCGCTGCGCCCGCGCGTAAGTAAGACTGGCAACAAGAAAGCTGTCCACCGACCACTTGGCGACCACGACCGGAATGTAGCCCCATACATAGAGCTCGCCGTTGGCATTCGCGGTGGATATCTGCACGCTTGCGTACTTCAAGCTCTCCTTGAGCGGCTTCCCGAACACCGTATGCACTGGCTCCGCTGCGATTGACAATGATCCAATTAATTACCCCGCTCTGGACCAGGCCAACGCACCCTTGTCGTCGTCTCTCCGCTTCTGCGCCGAGGTGAATCCCGTCCACCAGGCCCGGAGATTCGCCTTTGTGGGTGCTTGCGCTGGCTCGGATAGCATATTGGTGTTCTCTGCGGCTCTTCCTCCAATTTGGGCGGGGGAAACGGGGAAGGATGAGCGCTTTTTCGAGGCCTTAGGGAAGGGGGACAAGCGGCGGAGTCGCGACGCCAGTACGAGGTCTTTTCCAGGTTTGTGTCTGCGGAGGTTGCAATGAGTCGCGTCGAGGTGCAGGTACAGCCACGTGCTATCACGATGACTTCACCATGACCAACACCACATTTGAGCTCAATTTCGACTCTAGGGGCCTGGAACTAGCACTGGGGAATAACTGAACAGAACCGTCTTCTCTTGGTCTTCCACTTGGTTGTAAATTCATTTTTGTCGCTTTCAACTCCACTGGAAGCTCCTAACTATTCGTGCTCTACTCCTAAATAGCACTTTCCAACTGGGCAGTCAGCATTCATCTTGTCATATATGAGGGTTCCCCACGTTCCGGCAGCTGGGAAGATCATATCATGGTTCTCCACAGCAAACGGGACAGCCTGTTCAACAGCAATGTAATAATTTTAGTTCTGGACAAGGGTAGGCGAGGGCACAGGCGCTCTAAGGCAGCGTCATTGTTACGGCGCTAAAATCTCTTTGTCCTCGCCATGCAGTCGCAAATTGTGAGTAGCGGCCCTCAATCCTTGAACGGTGACGCATCTGTTCCTCCACAACGGTACTACACTCAGCGCTGTCTGTACATCGGTAATACTGATCAGTTCATTCCACAGAGCAAACTTTTTTCCGAATGCCGCTGACTTCGATATCGTCGGTGGTCAATTTGTGCTCGGAGACTTGCACAACCATGTTGTTCCGCCGCCGCCCATGCGTATGTTATCTTGAGTCCTTCATCAGCATCTTACGAGCCGCGGTTCCTCCCAGAGTCGTTGGCATCTTCTGCCGTACGAGTATTATTTTCGTCTGCGAAATGATTCTTACCTACGTTTTCTTTGCAGCCAGGTAACCGACCACGTACGCCCGACTACATATCGGAGAGCGACAATTATTGCAGCCAATTATTGCGCCAAGGTCGAGGATTTCCGCTGTACGTTCCAGGCCCACCAGGAAATCTCTCCGAAGAGTATCGAAGAAACGGCGTGTCCATAGGCGATGTTGGCACCGTGACGCCGAGGGGCATATTCGATTTTTTCTTCAACATATACCTGCCATCCGATCACCCCATCAACGCACATGTGCCAGAGAACTTTTCTCCCTTGCCACGCTACGCTCCTGAGGACATAGTCCCTCTGGATTTCGATCCAGGAAACTATGTATGCACTCCTTCTGTTTGGGAATTGGAGTCCGACTCGGATCCGGCCACTGAGTATTATTGCAGTGCTACTGCATCCGCATTTAATTTATCATTTTGTAGGCAATTTCCAGGCGGTGACTTCTACTTTGGATGCTCGGGCCCGAGAGGCGCTGTTCTCTCCCTTCCGCATGGTTCAAATCTCAATGAACTCCGAAATTTGGATGGCGTGCGAAGATATGTGGCATGCCATGCGGATAGTTGGTATAAATTCGTTAACGGACCAAGAGGTCGGGGGCTAGAGAATGGTTCTCTCTACCTCATCACTGGCTGGGAAAAGTGTCCATCGTGGGGTATGGCTTCATTTCAAGCTGTTCCGGTTGAAGACGAGTTCCAGCTATCGTTCAAACCGACCGCTGGAGCAGATACCGGTTACAAGTACCGCTGGGGAAGAGGCAACCGTGCTCACAGAAAACAAGCCGACGCACCGAGCGGTGCTGCAAGTCCGATCAACCAGACAGTTTTTGTCCACGGCCTTACCATCTCTCTCCGTAACAGTATATGGGGGCGACTTTTCGGAGACGTAGAAATATGCCAGCTTACTGATCCGCCGTCGCCGAGACAAACCGGCCAATTTGTTCCATATGCGTCTCAGCAATCGTTGTTTTCATGGGCCGCTGGATCCTTTGGTGGGGGGCAGTTCGACTGGAAGGAAACACAGTGCTGGGCAAGATGATAGCGCTGTCACGATCTCTGACTTTCCACCTACCTCTACGGTACGTCGATCAATTGAGAGTATGTCAGATACTAAACTGTCTGTAGATTTTTCACCCTTCCCGTTTATTTAACGACTATCTTCTACGCCAGGCAAGGAGGTCCTATTTTCACCTTTAGAAAATCTAATTAGCCCATTCAGGCGCCCGAAGCAACAGTTGCGATAACACACGACGATGACTGGCTTGATATTTTTCGAGACGTTTGTCTTCCCTTCTTCTGAAATTTATGCAGTAAGGAAACTTTAACCTAGGATGGCACGTTTAAAATGCAAGATTCGGTGACAAACCAAATGTCCGACAAACTTCTTGTCAAGGTGGAACATGGTTGGTGTTGACGCCTGCTTTTTGTACGTCTCTGATAAAACTCTTGCTCTCAGGTGCCGCTTTCTTCCAGCCCAAGCCTCAGTCGACGTTCTCCACCACTGAGCTGGCAGCGCTTCCGTCGGAGCTCAAATATGTCGAAGGCATGGAGTCTCCCAACGTACCAGTGCTGCCCGCACCTCTCCTACGCCGAACTCGCAGTTTCGACGGCAATATTCGTCCAACGGAACCACCTTCTCCTGCCTCCCCGGAGCTCAAATATGTCGAAGGCATGGAGTCTCCCAACGTACCAGTGCTGCCTGCACCTCTCCTACGACGAACTCGCAGTTTCGGCGACAATATTCGTCCAACGGAGCCACCTTCTGCCTCCTCGCGGAACGATAATCAGTCGCAGGAAGCATTAGAACCCCGCAGGAAGCCACAATTAAGCTTCCCGTCATCACTTTTGGTTCAAGAGGACGTACGTGCTTCATTCTGCTTTGGTATGCCGCTCAATTTGTTTGCACGCTCGCGCAGTCGCCCCAATCGATTTTCTACCCTGGAGCGGGAGGGAGCTATAGAGGCTCTGGAGCCTCCTCCACTCGCTCTGAAATGAGCAACTCCCATAAGTACACTAATCCGGCATCTCCTGTCGCTTCGCAGGAAGATTGCCCACTGGAAGGAAGTGCACGAGAGGATTACAGGTCCCGTTACCCTAGTCGCACTCACTCACATGACCCCTTAAGTTCAACCCCACCAATGGTTCACGTTCAAGAGGCTCAGGCTGATGGTCAATTTGACGGGAATAGCAAAGGCCAACCCAGTTCGTCTTCGGTCCGGACCCCAGCTGGCACGTTCGCCGGCCACAGCCGAAGAAAAAGTTCTACCAAGCACTGTTGCCACCTCTGCTCGAAAGACTTTACTAGCGCGCCTAATCTTAACAGTACGTACGTTTAGTGTCTCTATTCCAACTAACATTATGCCTGTAGATCATCTTAGCTCTCACTATCTCTACCCAGGATGGAGAAGCTCGGACGCCTCCCCCGCAGCGTTGGGCCGCAGCAATGACGCAGAACCACCGTCTCTGTCTCCGGGGCGTACCGCGCCCACAACCACACTCTTTTACGAACGGTCCGGCCATACCCACACTAATAAGCACATCTATTCTCCGAGGTTGGTATCCTTCTCTCCACTTTTAAATATAAGCACGACTTTAACTCCGATCCCAGTGATTTCGATTCTTCCCTACTTTCCGGCCATCTGGATAGCCCCTTCTCGGAGGGTATGCCTTCGGACTCGTCTGCTTTAGTTTGGGATCTCGACAGGTGAAAATTAGCTTTGTCTCCCCGAGTAACCTCGATCTGACTGAAGCTCAGCACTGTCGCCCATGTGCAGGATCGTAACTCCTTGCAAACTGGCCCACTTGAGCAAGGCGGACACCCGGTTCCGGAATTCCTGATCAGCGATATTCCTGTAATAACTGTCGTAGGCCCTCCCGATTTGGATCCGCGCAGGTTAGCTTCTTCATTCCTCGAAGCGTACCTGGCGATGATTTGAATTTGACTGTCCCAGAGATGTCGACGAAGTCCTTGGCGCGGAATACCCCGATCTCTGGCACCGCGATGACGGCTGGCTTTCTCGAGGTGCTACCAGGCGTCGAGCATATTCAGATAGCGTACTACCTCGACCTTCCTTCGAAGCTATGGACGACAACAGTACATCTGCTCTCGCTGACGCTGCTCCGACAACGATGCCTGGTGCTCTACCTCCTTCCCCACAATCACCCAAATTTTTATCGCCCCCTTTTTGGCACCACCACTCCGATCCTAGGTCTGATGCAGAGTCAGACACCTCGTCCCTTCGGCCGGACAGCAGGAATTCGCATAGCGATCTCGAGCCTTCGTCTCCGGTCTCCTCGCAGGGTCATACTCAGTGGCAACCAGCAGCATTTTCCCCAGCGACACCGAACCGCCGGACCCATCTTACACCCTCGCCCCGGCCTCCATATCTCTACCCAGGTTCGACGAGAAGCTCGGACGCCTCCCCCGCCCATTCGGAGAGTAGTAATTCAGAACCAGCGTCTCCTGTCGGATGGCAAGAGGATTCTTCCCGGGGACGTACTCGAGACGCATCGCACTACTCCAGGTTGTCCCGACGCCGTAGTCTTTATCCTTCACCGGGGATGAGCTACTCAGCAGATAATCCTGCAAGTCTCTCCGCTTATGACCCCGACGACGACTCCCATTCCGACTATTCCGCCGCCCAATCCCAATTAATTGACACTTCTGGCCAATCCATATATGGGCCTGAAGTGGGCACTGCAGCTGGCACACACGCTAGCGGCGGCCGAAGGACAAAACCTCGGAAGCACTCCTGCAACCTTTGCTCACAGACCTTCACATCAAAGCACGATCTTACTCGTACGTATGTATACTGCTTGTCTACTCCCTAACTAACCGTATTTTCATAGACCACATCACTACGTCACACGACCCTACGCCCGACATACTTGTAGAAAGACATGTCCGACGCGCCACATCCATGTAATGTCAGAAAGGATTCCACATGGCGGTACATACTCAAGAAGGGGCTGCTAAGCTTATTGCAGAGGATTACTGAATAATTAGAGTCTAGCTCCTCTTGTGTAATTGTTCAATTATTGTCTTGTCGTGCTTGGACCATCTCCTGTCACTCCGGCCCAAGCGAGTTACATGATGTTTGGCTGTGTTACTCCTGAAGACCCGCCTCCAACACGGTCACCACCTGGCACCCGCGCTGCGCGCAACTCGCGCGTTGCTCGCGCCATAACCCCGCTTGCACAATGCTCGACTCTTCCCCGATTAGCATCCCGCGCCCCCTGAAGCGGTCTGCCTCTGTTGAGTCTCTGCCCGCCCGCAGCGCGGCGGGTCCAAACAGCGACGAGGGCCTGTCTGCCACCGAAGGCCACCAACAAGGACGACGACGTTCATCAAGGAGGCAGAGGTAGAGGAGTGGTTTGCTTGAATATCGACTCTAGGGCCTGGAACTAACACTTGCGGTATATCTGAACAGGGTCTCCAATTGCTGTAAATTCGGTTTTGTCGCCGTTTTCAACTTGAACTTCCACTCGCCGTCTTGAGGCTCCTTACTATTCAAAGTTCTCGTGCTCTGCTCCTAGTACTTTCCAACTGGGCCGTCAGACTGACGACAATTCATTCATCTTGCTATGCATGAGGGTTCGTTCCATGCGGTATCCAACGCGCGCGCGCAGAGGGCAAGACTCTCTACGTCTTCTTCGGCGATATGTCCAATACTTTTCTGTACAGAGGCTATGGGTTGGCATGAACCGCAGGTTTCTCTGGTGATCTCATGTGGGTCCACGTTCCTGGCAGTTGGGAAGATCATATCATGGTTCTCCACAGCAAACGAGCTGTTCATGTCAGCCTCTTCGACATTTTCAACTGCAATGGGATATTTTTGGTTTTTCATAAGACAAGGGCACGATTACGACATCAAATCTCTTAGTCTCTTGTAGATAGACACTTTAACAAATGAAGCTCGTACCTCGCTTGTTAAACAAATATCTTGTCCTTCGCCATGCAGTCGCAAATTATGAGTAGCGGCCCTCAAACCGTGAGCGGCGACACATCTGTTGCTCCCAAACAGTATACTCTGAGCTGTCAGTTATTGTACCTGAGGATGGTGTCAGACAATTAAATTTTCAGGACAACTAAGTATTCGGAGATAACATGTACAAATAACACTCCGTCCACATCCAAAAAAGGAAATGCGGAGGAAAATTATTGAAAAACGAGTACATTTGGGCTAGTACATGAATGCTACGAAAGTAAAGCGATCGCTTCGGGGGATCGAGGCTTGACTGAGCACGAAAACGGAGCAAGTTGACTAGAAACTGTGGTTACAACGATTTTCGCACGGTTCAACCAAACGTTCGAACCTGATGGTGCCCGATCGGTAGTCTTCGACCAGTTCGACAGTCTTCCCATTCTCAATGGCCTTGGATATTGTGAATGTTGCCAGTGTCATGGCGCACGCCATAAAGACGGATGCGTCGGCGAGAAGTTTACCTAGTTTTTGTCAATCACGGGAAAGTAGTGCTGAGAGCATGCGTACCTGGACAAACACTGAAAGGGTTTGAATATTACTTCGCGAGCAACAAAAATAAGAATCGCACCGACGCCCAAAGCCAAATACAAAGTCCCGGGGATCGGGTTCGGGGATGTGTTTATCAGACTTGAGGAATCGAGAGGGATCAAATTCCAAAGGGTTAGTGTAAGCTTTTGGATCGTGGGCCATATTCCTAGACGACCCCAAATATCTTCAGGATCCAATAAACAAGTGAATATGCTGATTACCATATATTCGCAAGCACCAACGAGCCTTTCGTAGCGCGTTTAAAAGTCGTTCAGTAAGTGGAAGTTGAATAAATTACCTTTGGGAATCAAATAACCGTTGTGAATATCGTCTTCCATCACACGGTGCGGTAGACCTATCCGCCGCATGAGGTGAAGTTAAACAAGACATCGAAAGAACTTACCCATTGGCCCGACAGGATGGTAGCGGAAAATCTAAGCAGACCGACATAAGCTAAAGATTTATGAACTGAGAGGGAACGAACCTCTTTACAAAGTGCATCTATGTAAGGCAAATGCTCCCGGTCGGCGTAGCCAGGCAGTCGCCGGTTGCCTACGACCGCATCAAGTTCCGCCTGCGCCTCCGCTTGAATTTCTGGATGGAGTGCCATCTGCAGGAAGAAAGTAGAAACAGCACAAGCTGTCTAAGTACCGAGACGTCAGCTTCAAATATGAAATATTTGAAACAACTGGCCGTGTCCGCTCCAGCACCATAGATGCTGCCCGCCGACCACTTGATATCGACGAGTTCCTCTTCCGCCAGGTTTTCCTGGAGCAAAAGTGAAACAAACGAGTCCTTCGCCGTACCGCGTGCCTGAAGTAGAGCTCAGAGCTGACGCAGGAGGTATTCGCGATTAAACAAACCAGTTGTTCTTCAACCAATTTAAATGGTGTGTCGATAATGTCCGAGAGATGACTAGCCCAGATCTTTGCTGTGCGTTTAAAACCAGCACCAGGCATCCAACTCGGCACGTATTTTACTGTCGTAGGGAATGAGAGCTGGTATTCCGGTGCATCATTGTACTTACATATAGGAAGTACATCGACCATGAAAGCACCAGGGGTGATGGCAGCAGAAAATTCCTCCATAACAGTGGTGACAAGGCCGACGAGGGGATCTTTTTCACCTTGTAGAGTATATCCATAGGCGATGCGCAAAGCGATTGCACTTGACAATCTACTAAAGATTTAGTAACTGATAGAGGCCCTGAGTCTGCTCTTGTACCGGTGAATATGCGAGAGGAATTGCTCTGGTGACTCAAGGAGCCGCAGTAAAAAACTGTGAGTCTCTTCTTCCTCAAGAGGGTAGAACTTCTTCAGATGAATCTGGCTACCGAACAACTGGTGAAAATATTTGCGAGAGCGTCTAAACCCAGGAGTTCCGTAGCCCAATAGGGCAATGCTCTTGTTCCAACCAATCTAATTCGTGGTAAGCCACAGAATGCACCGCTGAAACGTAGATTACGAACTAATTCTCCAGACATCTGAAGGACAGGCCGGTCAGAATAAATTGAGCTCTTCTTGTCGAGCATTTCTGTTGCGATCTTCAGTGAACTGACGACAACCACGGGCTGCCCAAAGACTGTGACGGAGGTCATGTCGCCCCATTTCACAGCCCATTTGGAATATGTTTCCCATTCCCTATCCTTTCCGGAAGGAAGTGCGAGGAATCCAAGCCAAGGGCGGGGTCCAGGAGGCAAGGGCGCGCCTCGACGGCGCAGAAGACGTCTGAGACAAAAAATTCCAAGCAATAGAAATACGACATCCAGGAATTTCAGGAAGTTAGGCATGGTTCAGGCACAATGAATGAAGGCCTCCCTATTAAACATTCATCGTTGACGCTGTCGTCAGTCGGTTTTATGATAATGACGGACGTGTGATATGTGCCTGGCTCTGCAGACGGTGCGGGCGTGACCGAACCGGACATCAGGACCGAGGTTGTCATCTCTCAGTTGCAAGATGTTGGTTTCTTGGACGGTTCCGTTCTCCCTCTACTAGTGTGCCATCCGCAAGTCAAAAAACCAGTCAGCCTTTCGAAACCTGATGATTTTCGAGCCTTGAGTCCATGCAATGTTTCCGATTAAATATCGGGAGATACTCGGAAAATGTAGACAGGAACCGGTAGCCAGCCGCCGTGGCCGTTGGTGTTGGCGCGTTGACATTGCGAATGGTCGGGAAGTGGTGGAATCGCAGTCGGGCTTGCCGGCCCGGTCCCCGAGAATCGTCATTGCCGGCCCGGTGGTGCCGACTCTTTTTCACGTCGAGACTGCGTCCCTCCCCGCCTCGTGTGCACCGATGACTGAAGAGCAACCCAGACCGAGTCCCAGTCCTCCAGGACCTACATGGTCTTGGCGACCTCTTCGGGAAGCACCTGTGCAAACTGCAGCGCTATGTTAGGGCCCGCCACTTGCAGGTGCCACCGTGCCAAAGGAGCTCTCCCAACGGTACGGGCTTGCATCCCGGCCGTTCGGCATCCCTGCATTAAACGGTGTCCACTTCGACACCCTTCAAAACGCGAATATTCTGGATCACGTCGTGGCCAGGTGTAAAAAGTCTGATCTCCACATTCTGAAAGTCACTCCGCCGGTGCGTAGTAAGTAGTGCCATGGATGCATGCATCCGTAACTCACACATGTCCAACAGACTCGCCGCTTGTCTCCCGCTTTTTAGAGGAGTACTTGGAGAATATCGACACCATTTTCCCGGCTTCATCATCTCCCGAGACGCAAAGTCGATCGCACCAGACGCGGCGCCGCAATACTTTTCCGCAATTCAGGCCAGTCCTGACGCAGAGCCCTGCTAGAACTAGACGCGCACACCATCGACCTAGTTGTTTTGCCAGAGGACGACTCCGCCGTCGACAATGTACTGTTGGAGCACCTGAAAGCGGTCCTCGTTCCTGGCGGATTCCTTATTCGAACCACGACATCGGTATCGACAGCGACCTGCCACGCCGAACTCTCGCGCGCTGGATTTGATAATGCCTCCACTTCCGGTGCAATCGTTTATGCCCAAACGTCGATCTTACCCTCAGTGTTCCCTGTGAACCCTGTCATCGACCAGAACAAGGTGATGATGGTCATATGCTGTCGGCAACGAGATGTCGATCAAGGCTCCGTTGAAAGCATTGGACGACACGTACGACCGCCCCATTTGGCTTGTAGCACCTCAGGGTTATGGCGCCGATGGTTTGCAGGGCTTCGGTCGCTCCCTCCGCCGGGAGTACCCGCAGTGAAATATTCCTTTGTTTGCTAGCTACTCGGCCAACGAATGCAACTTCATCATCGATCACTACCGCAGACTGGAATGGAGTGTGCATCAAGGTCCCGCGCATCATCTCTCCCCCGTGCCCAAGATCACGGTCGGCAGCATTGCGAGAACGCATACTATTTCCATCCATGAAGATGAGGTGCTGGTTGATGTCTCCATTGTCGCTTTCTCGGAAACCGGCGCCTGGGCGGTCATCGGCACCGTTGCATCACTCGGCCAGGCTACAAATGCGCAACTCGTCGGCAAACCCGTTTTGACCATTGTCACCACCGCACCTTCAAAGGTTGTACGTGTATTTCGATCGGAGCTCGCCGTCATCTCGGCACACCAGGGTCGGAGCGCAGCAATGACGTAGAACCACCGTCTCCGTCTCGGGGGCGTACTCACAACGACTCCAGGATGTCCCGACGCCCAAGTCCTTATCCTTCACCTCAATCGAGGCACATCTGGGACTCGTTGGCTGCCGAAACGAGCTCCATTGTAACTGCTCCCCCATGTCCCTCCGCTTATGACCCCGAAGATGACGACCCCCACTCCGACTACTCCGCCCGCGTATCCAGCAACGCCCGAAGGACAAAGTCTGGAAGTTCGTCTGCCCTTCTGCCCGAAGACCTTCACCGCAAAGCACAATCTCCGTTGTACGTATGCATACTGCTTGTCCACTCCCTAGCTAACATGATTTCCACCGACCACATTGATTCTCATTTTGGCAGACGACCATACGCGTGCAATATCCACGATAAACGGTTTACAGCTCGCCACACCCGAGATCGGCATGTAAAGAAATTGCCGTGGAAAGGATACGATACATAGGACCTGAATAATTAGAGTCTTTCTTTGTACTTTCTTGTCTACCTTGTTCAGTTGTTCAATGTTCTCTTCTTGTCACGCTTGGACAATGTCCTGTCACCTCGGTCCAAGCGAGTTACTTGAGATTTGGCCATGTTACGCCCAAAGGCCCCTGCCGCAGGCTCCTTCTTACCTGCGCGACACCCTCGCGAGTATCTCGCTTCCCCAATGCTCGACTCTTCCCCAATTGCTATACCATCCCGCATCCCCTGAAGAGCTCTTCTGTTACGTCTCTGCTCACGTCCCCTCGCACACACCACAAGCGGACAGCCACGAGGCCTGTCCGCCACCGAACGAGGCGGAGGAAAAGGAGTCGTTCGCTCGAATATACTCCAGGGACCCGGAACTAGCCTTTTCGGTATATCTGAATGGAACCGTTTTCTACTTGGTCTTGTATACTGGGCTGAAATTTATTTTTTTGCCGCTTTCAACTTGAACTTCCAATCTCCTTACTATTCAAGGTTCTCGTGCTCTGCTCCTAGTACTTTCCAACTGGGCCGTCGGACGACAACTCATCCATCTTGCTACCTATGAGGGTTCATTCTATGCGCTATCCAGCGCGCACGGGGGGCAAGACTCTCTACATTTGAGTTGCCGATGTAAGGAGGCTACAGGTTCACATGTACGCCGCAGGTGTCTCTCGCCCGTTCTTTGATCTGAGGGTCATATATATACGCACGGATGGGGTATGCGGTTACATTCAGCGACGAAAATTGCTTTCATTACGCCATTGGATATCTTCCTTCGAGTCAACTCGCGACGGAACGGGATGGGACCCGTAGACCCGTCGCGATGAATGAGGGACGCAGCCCTACGTACATGTTCCTTCAAGGCAGTTGGGAAGATATCACAGCAAACGGGCTGTTCATGTCAATCTTCGACGTTTTCAACAGCAATGGGATATTTTTGGTTTCTCAAATACAAGCATCACGGTTACGGCAACACTCTTGTCCTTCGCCATGCAATCGCCAATTGTGAGTAGCGCCCCTCAAGCCTTGAACGGCGACACATCTGTTGCTCCACAACGGTAAAGTCAGAGCTGTTTGTACAATCCTAATGCTGATCAGTTCATTTCCACAGAGCAAACCTATTTCAGAATGCCGCTGGCTTCGAGATCGTCGGTGGTCAATTCGTGCTCGGAGATTTGCACAACCATGTTGTTCCTCCGCCGCCTATGGGTATGTGATTTTGAATACTTCATCAGCATCTTACGAGCCGTGGTCTCTCTCAGGGTCGTTGACATCTTCCGCTGTGCGAATACTATCCTCGTCTGCTAAATGATTCTGACCTACATTTTATTGGCAGCCAGGCACCCGATCACGTCCCCTAACCACGCTTGACTATATATCGGAGAGCGACAATTATTGCAACCAATTATTGCGCCGAGGTCGAGGATTTCCGCTGTACGTTCCAGACCCTCCAGGAAATCTCTCTGAAGAGTATCGAAGAAATGGCGTGTCCATAGGGGATGTTGGCACAGTGACACCGGAGGGCGTATTCGATTTTTTCTTCAACATCTACCTTGCTTCTGATCACCCCATCAACACACATGTGCCGGAGAACTTTTCCCCCTTACCACCCTACTCTCCTGAGGACATACTCCCTCTCGTTTTTGACCCGGGAAACTATGTATCCAGTCTTTTTCTTCAAGAATTGGATTCCGCTACTGAGTATTGTTGCAGTGTTATTTCATCTGCATTTAATTTACCATTTTGTAGGCAATTTCCGGGCGGTGATTTCCGTTTTGGATGCTTGGGCCCGAGAGGCGCTGTTCTCGCCCTTCCACATGGTTCAAACCTCAATAAACTCCGAAATCTGGAGGGTGTGCGGAACTATGTGGCGTTCCATGCGGATAGTTGGTATAAATTTGTTAACGGACCAAGAGGTCGGGGGCTAGAGAACGGTTCGCTCTACCTCATCACTGGTTGGGAAAAGTGCCCCTCGTGGGGTATGGCTTCATTTCAAGCGGTTCCGGATGAAAACCAGTTCCAACTATCGTTCAAACCGAGCGCTGGAGCGGATGCTGGCTACAAATATCGCTGGCAGAGAGGCAACCCTGCAGTCAGAAAACAAGCCGACGCACCGACTGATGCTGGAAGTCCGATCAACCAGACAGTCTTTGTGCATGGCCTTACCATCTCCCTTTGTACCAGCATATGGGGGCGGCTTTTTGGAGACGTAGAGATATGCCAGCTTGCTGATCCGCCGTCGCCGAAACAAACCGGCCAATTTATTCCATATGGATCTCAGCAATCGTTTTTTTCATGGGCCGCTGGATCCTTCCGCGGGGGCGGGGCAACTGGAAGGAAACATTATGATGGGCGAAATAATAACGCTGTCATGATATCCGACTTTCCTCCCACCGCTACGGCACGTCGATTGGTTGAGAGCCTTTCAAATACTAACAATCTCTAGATTTTTCATCCTTCCCGATTATTAAACGACTATCTTCTACACCAGGTTAGCAGACCATATTTTCATTAAACTCTAACTATAGTCCGTTTAGGCTCCGCAAGCAACAGTTGCGGTGACGCACGATGACGATTGGCTCGATATTTTTCGAGACGTTCGTCTTTCCTTCTTCAGGCATTCATGGATTAAGGAAATTCCACTTAGGATGGCACGCTTCAACAAATGCAAGATTCACTTGCAGTTCACCTGCAAATATCGGACAGGTTTACTATTGAGGAAGAACATGGTTGGTCCTGGGTCCCATGTATCTTCATGGTGCTAACAATTCTGTAGGTTTAGTCTTCTTCAAACTGAAGTCCCTCCCCATGGAATTTGACGCACATGCAAGTGCACTAGAAATACATGGTGGAATGAATGTCCTTGAAGAGCCGGCGGTGCCGCCTTCAGTTCCATCCAAGCAAGACACTTTTCCGCAAGTGCCACCACCAGCTATGCACCACAAGCCGTCGCTTTCATCGCGACTCGGCGAATCGAACATGGACGAGGTCAGTTAGCCATAAACCTCGTGGCCCCACTTGCTGACATGTTGCATCTGCAGTGGAACTCTGCCAGGTTGTTAACATTCAACCTCGACTCACAAGCTCCCTGTCCGCGGACCTCCGCATCCACGTCGCACCTCCCCCTCTCGTCCTTTCCGATGCCCATACCCTCAACGCCCAGCCGCCCCTCCGTGGACTCGCCCCGAGGCGTGCCCGCACCCAAAACCTTCCATCGCATCCGCTCTTCTTTGGAGCAGAGTCTGCGCACCGCGACGCGCTCAAAGAAAACCGCGCAACCTGTAGTCGGCGACTTTCTCACCATCTCGACCGGGGTGGCGACCGCGGTGGGCAAGGGGAAGGAAAGGGCAGGTGCTGCTGAGGATGCAAAGGAGAAGGAAAAGAGCAGATGGAACTTCCGCAGGGGAGGCAGACAGGCTGTTACACCCTCACCTTCTCCCATGCCCCCGAGCCCTGCCGACGAGGGAACCGCCCGTTTCGTGGCACCTATTCTGCGGCAGGGCTCCACGTCGTCACCTGCCCTGCGCCTGTACTCGCAGGCACTGCCATCGCCAAAGTCACAGTCTGCTATTCCGGCCTCGTCGTCATCAACGAGCGACGCACTGGTGTCAGCATTACGCGATGGAACAAGACAGCCGAGTCTCCGACCGCTGCGAAGGAATCTCAGCGACCTGCCGCCAAAGTCACAGTCTGCTATTCCGGCCTCGTCGTCATCAACAAGCGACGCACTGGTGTCACCATTACGCGATGGAACGAGACGGCCGAGTCTCCAACCGCTGCAGAGGAATCTCAGCGACCTGCCGCCAACACCAGCGAGAGAGCGAATATCGCGACACCGGGCTACGCAGTCCAACCCTCTCAACGTCATCGTCTCCGGCCCTACAGCGCCGACACATGTCGCGAGCTCGCCCCACACGCCTATTAGATCAACACGCGAGCGCCCACCAAGTCCACCAGATACACCCACGCCAATGTCCGGCTCGCGTGGCCAGATACGCTCGTCGTCGAGCGCCGCCCACGTCCCGCTCAACCCGCCCCTCACACCCACCGCGCCCCGCGGAACAAGCCCCATCCGCCCGCGCTCGCCCTCAAACCGCCGCGTCGTAACGCCCCTCCGTGGCCTGTCCTCTGCATCCGCGTCGCACCCCCCCCTCTCGACCTCTCCAATGCCCATCCCCTCGACGCCCAGACGCCCCTCCGTTGACGCGCCCCGACGCGTGTCGATCATTTCCCCGCGGCGCGTGTCGATCGACTCCCCACGGCGTGTCTCTATCGACTCGCCGCGACGCCCGAGTTTCCGCGACGAGTCCCCCTCGCCTGTGCGCCCGCGCACGCAAACACCAAACCAGCAGCAGCGCAGCCTCTACGCCAGCCGGCAGCTCAACGCGTCG
The DNA here is from genome assembly GCA_029282285.1 of Mycena rebaudengoi. Lineage (NCBI taxonomy): Eukaryota > Fungi > Basidiomycota > Agaricomycetes > Agaricales > Mycenaceae > Mycena > Mycena rebaudengoi. The sequence goes on from JARJCX010000367.1 coordinate 29,741, forward strand.
ACAACGTCGTTGATGAACCCGACACCATCGAATCCCGAGCACCGCGAGCTGATCCGCGCCGCGACGTCCATGTTGTGCAAGGAGGTCGTGAAGCCGCCGGTGTTTATGAGTCGCACGGAGGCGGGGCTGCGCGACTGGGAGGAGGTGGAGGCACGCATGCGCGCGTTGGCGCGGCTAGAGCACATTTGGGGGAGGAGTGGGGTCGGGAGGAGCTCGAGCAATCTGACGCTCGGCACCCCGGTGGGAGCCGGGAGCTCGAGCGGGGAGGAGCGCGAGCGGAAGCTGTTCTCCGAGGCGCTGAGGGATGGGTTTGTTCTCTGCCAGTGCGTTTGCTATATTTTTATCATTCATTGAATATGCTAATGAAATTTCTTCTTTTTAGACTGATGAACAAGCTTCGATCCAGTTCCATCGTGCGGCCGGACAGCCGGGACGACGGGTTCGTGCGCACATCGAATATCACAAAGTTCCTTGCGGCTTGCTCATCGTACGGGCTCCCCAACGAGGATTTGTTTCAACGCGATGACCTCATTGAGGCCACCAGCGAGTCCTTGGCTCGCGTGGCGAAGACGATTGTTGCATTGATCAAGTATGTCGACGACCAATCGAACAAGAAAGCCGGCGTGGTCTCCCCTCCTAGGTCTCCAGTGCGCCCCCAATCGCCCAGGGTAGAGGATGAGCAGCACGGGTTGTTCACCTGGGCGCTGAACCAGGTCTCCTCCTCCCCTAAACACAAATCGGTTGCCCCCGATTCCAGGCACGTTTCAGACTCCCTAGCTGATCAACACAACGTTAACCCGCCAAAACCGGCCGCCTCGGTGTTCAGCGCCATGACGGAGACCACCACCACCACGATGATGTCGAGCCTACTTGACTTCTCGCGCTCGAACCGGTACGGGACCATCCGGAGCATCACCACGGATGCAACCTCGGAGGCACCGAGCATCACACGCACCGAGGGGAGCTTCATCGCGGAGGACCTCGCGCGCAAGCGGGGCTCGAGGGAGCCCAAGCTGAGCGAGAGCTTCATCGACCCGTCCCGCGTGGAGGAGATGGACGAGGCCGGCACGACCTCCAGGGGTATGACCAAGAGGTGGGAGCAGCTGCAGGCAGAGGCACACCGCCCGGAAAAGCCTGCCCCCGCCATCCGGCTCGGGAAGGGCAAATGGCCCGACGACTTTATTGAGGCCTTGTCGCCATCGTCGCCGACTTCCCCTCAAGGGCCTGCCCGCTTGTCCTCGTCTTCGTCCTCCTCCACGTCCCTCGCTGCGGAAACTCGCAATTGTCGGCGCATCGAAACGCAATGAGAGCGTCGAGTCGCTGCAGCACTTCCCCCGACGACCTTCGCACCGCGTGCGCCACAGCGTCGATACGCCGAGTCTGCTGCCCAAGGACTCGATCATGCGGCGGGAGAGCAGTCCTGACGGGATGCCCGCGAGGAGCAAGGTCGTCATCCCGAGGCGGAATAGCGCGAAGCCCTCGCTGCAGCGGAACGGGTCGCTCGCCCCGCGAAGCAGCTTGGATGAGTCGCGGGACCACAGCACTGACTCACTGGTCCCCTTTCCGCGGACCGCTTCTGGCGAATATTCCGCCAGCTCGACGCCGCCAGAGCGCACGCGGCCGTCGCGGTCGCGGTTCGAGAGCATGATGCTCGGCGTCGCCTTGGGCAACACCAGCGCGGACGACCTGTTAAAGCGGGATTCGTTGGATGGCAGTTTTGTGCGGCAGGCTCTGATCATAAGAGAAGAGGGGAAGCCGCTGGCCCACTTCGTAAGTACCAAGGGTTTCTTATAAGGTTGCATATGGTTTGCTTACAAGTGTCTGTTTTCCTCCCCTTTAGCAACTCGGCAACTGCATCGGTCGCGGACAATTTGGATCCGTTTACAGAGCGCTAAATCTGAATACGGGCCAAATGGTGGCGGTCAAGCGAATACGGCTGGAGGGTCTGAAAGAAGATGAGGTTACCAAGTTGATGCGGGAGGTGGACCTGGTTAAGAGCCTTTCGCACCCGAGTATCGTCGAGTACGAGGGCATGGCGCGAGACCAAGATACTCTGAGCATCGTTATGGAGTGCGTCTACTATTGCCTTATCTGTTTCGATCGCATCTAACGCCTCTTTAGGTACGCCGAGAGCGGTTCGCTTGAGCAGACGCTGAAGGTGTTCGGGAAGCTTGACGAGCGTCTCGTCGCCAGCTACGTCGTTAAGATTCTTGAGGGGCTGCACTATCTCCATTCAAGCGACGTTGTGCACTGTGATCTCAAAGCCTCCAACATTCTGACGACCAAGAGCGGCAATGTTAAGCTTTCCGACTTTGGTGTCTCGCTCAACCTCCGGGCCATGGAGCGCGAGATCAAGGATGTCGTTGGGACGCCGAATTGGATGGCACCCGAGGTCATAGAGCTCAAGGGGGCATCGCCGAAGTCGGACATCTGGTCGTTGGCGTGCACTGTCATCGAACTGCTCACCGGGCGACCCCCGTACGCCGAGATTGCCAACAGCATGTCAGGTGCGCTTCTCCCCTTTTAACCCCCCGGCCGTGCGTTCTTATTAATGTTTAAAGTCATGTTTCGCATTGTTGAGGATGACATGCCTCCTTTGCCGGAGGGCTGCACGCCCTTGCTGGAAGACTTTCTATCACAATGCTTCAACAAAGATCCGACGAAGCGGCCTAGTGCTGTTATGCTATGCGAGCACCCGTGGCTGAAAAAGAACTGGGGTGCGCATAAGGTACAAGTGGCTCCTAGAAAGGAAAGTATACGCGGCATGAAAGTCTGACACCTTCCTTAGGAACTACGCCCGCAGGACAGCATACCGTTCCTCCGCCGTGTTAGCGCCGATTTGCAGAAGTCCGAAGCTGTTCGCTTTCTTTCGCAAATCGACATGCCCGATTCACCAGCATCGCACGACGGCCACAGTAGTGCGGATGACCATATCAGCGGGTCTCCTCCCCGGGTCTCCATCTCCTCCCGTCCCATGGACCAGGGCATATCCTCCCGCGAACACTCGTTCGTTAAAACTACCTTTAGCAAACGTGCGTTTCTCGTGAATTTGCCCACTGCAGCCCACTAATAAATACCTGTCTTCCACAGCTATGGTTTGCCGTGTCTGCCTCTTGAACGTCAAGAAGAGCGCCGTTCTTTGCGAACAATGCAGTCTAATTGCCCACTCCAAATGCGCCAGCAACGCTCCTCCCACCTGTGACCTTCGTGCTCAGCTTCTCCTGTATGCGCAATACGCCGAGACGGGTAATCCGAGGAGCGCGTACTCTAATCCGTTGGACATCCTTGATGAGCCTCACCCCATGAGCCCAGTCTCCGAAGTCGCTTACGTCTCTCACACACCTCGGACGAGCATTGACGGGACTCCTCCCGCTCAGGCTCAGGCAATGGCAATCGACAGGAATCTCGAAACCCCGCCGACACCCTTCAACCACGTCTCCTTGTCTGGCTCCGTTCCTCTGTCGGGCCGCAACAATCAAGAGTCGTTGGATGAGACCCGGTCGCCCGACATACGGAGGAAGAGGTCGAGAGCGACGTCGAAGTCAGGTGTCTCGGACGCCGCCGACTCGGACGCGTCGCTGAACGTCCTTCGCAGTATGCCACCCGATGTTCGGCATCAGAAACGCTCAGAATCTCGTTCCTGCATTGTGCAGTAATTTATTATCATTCGTTTATAATAGCTCTCTCTCTATCTCTCTCATATCGTCGCATATCTCACTTTCCTTTCCCATCTCATCACCTCCCGGAGACTGTACGCCCCCCGACACCGTCGAAGCAAGTATGCTGTATACTGGTGAGTCTCATCCATTGCCTTCGGCGCTCGCAGCCTAATCAGTGTCTACAGCGGCTACCGCTCCGCCTTCCCGCCAGACTCTACCCTCCATCCCTCCGTCCACGTGCCGCGTACCTGCCGATGAGCGCCGCTATGGCCGCCTCGCGATTCGCCTCGTTTGGGTCTTTGGCCGATGGTGGGGTTTATGGGGGCTGGTGGGAGTGGGATTAGGGTACTGGGGACCCGTGTAGTAGCGTAGCTGAATATATTGTTTTATTGCATTACAGCTCGCTGCGAGATCGGCATGTAAGAAATGCCGTGGAAAGGATACGGTACATACAGTATTCAAGAAGGGGCGGCTATGCCTATTGCGGAGGATACCTGAATGATAATTAAAGTTTCATGTCTAGCTCCTCTTGTTCAATTGTTCAATTGTTCTCTTCGTCCACCAGTCCAATCTTGTTTGGCCGTGTTACGCGCCAAGGCCCCTGCGGAGTACGCGACACCCGCGCGATAATCTCGCTTGCACAATGCTCGACTCTTCCCCAATTGCTACCATCCCGCGCCCACTCAAACGGTCTGCCTCTGTGGCATCTCTGCCCACGCCCTCGCGCACACACCACAAGCGGAAACGCGGCGGGTCCAAGCACAGCAACGTCGTCACAGACGAGGACGACGACTCGGACGCCGCGCAGCAGATCCAGGAGGCGGAGGACGAAGAGTCCTTCTGGCTCGCCGCCAACCCCGCTGCCCCCGCGCCCCCGCTCCTCTAATACCACCGTCTGCAGGCCCAGCAGACGCAGCCTCAGACATCGATATCTGCGCTCGGCGTGCCACCCTCCTCCTCCGCCCCCGCGAGCCAATGCCCTGCGCCCCACGAAGAGAAGCCCACCATATCCTTCGTGTTGTACGTTCCCTTCCCCCTCTCCCCACGCGCATCGCTGGTACTCATTTGATGATTTTAGCCGCGGCGTGCCCCGCAGCTTCCCGAACCCGTACTACGCCGACGCCGAGGCGCCCGCGCAGCTGCCGAACCCCAACACGCAGCTGCCGCCGGAGCACCGCGACTTCGAGCCGGAGGAGCGCGGGGTGCGCAGGCTGCTGTTTCCCGGCGTGCCGCCGCGCAAGAAGGCGAAAGCGAAGGTCGCAGTAGGCAAAAAAGTGCGGGCGGCCGGAACTAGCCCTTTCGGTATATCTGAACGGAACCTGTCTTCTACTTGGTCTTGTATACTTGGCTGAAATTCATTTTTGCTGCTTTCAACTTCAACGTTTGAACTTCCACTCGATGTCCTGAAGCCCCTAACTATCCAAAATTCTCGTGCTCTGCTCCTGGTGGGCCGTCGGACTGACAATAACTCATTCATCTTGCCATGTATGAGGGTTCGTTCTATGCGCTATCCAACACGCCAAGACTCTCTCGTGTTCTTCGGCGATATGCCCAATACTTTTCTGTCCAGAGGCTATGGGAAGTTGGCAGGTATGTCTCTGGCGATCTCATGAGGGCCCCACGTTCCCCAATTAGGAAGATCATATCGTGGTTCTCCATAACAAACGGGACAGCCTCTTTAACGTTTTTAACAGCAATGGAATAAGTTTAGTTTTGGACGAGATAGGCGCGGGCACGGACGTCAAGTATGCCAAGGGTCACGATTACAACGCCACAATCCCTTGTCCTTCCCCATGCAGTCGCAAAGCGGCCCTCATGCCTTGAAGGGCGACACATCTGCCGCTGCACAACCGTATACTCCGGGCTGTCAGTACATTCCTAATACTTACCATTTGGTTTCCACAGAGTAAACAAACTTATTTCAGAATGCCGCTGGCTTCGAGAGCATCGGGCATATGGAAACTGGGACGGGACAGCTTACGTTTATTGATTAGCGAGTGGTTAGCGAGTGATTGTATCACATGCCGAAATGGTCCGGAATGCATGACCCCAGACACCACCTCGGTACTGAGCATGCAGCTATGGACATATATCTCATCCTAATGTCCACCTTGAGCTCGCTTGTTGTTCATCATGACAGCTCTTCGTGGATCACAGTGCGCGGCCTTTCCTCCAATTTGTCTCTGTCTTTTGGGCGGTTTTTGATCGCATCCGCGAGAACGCTCATTGAACGCCCAATTCGTACAGATGTGGAAATTACATTATCGGAATTGCCTCGTCTGTCCTGAGGGAATAGGCTCTTTCAAATATTTATGTTGGTTCCATAGCTTGTGGTACCCAATATTATGTTGTTTCTACGTACGGAGACCTGCAGTTGCTCCCGAAATTGACCTATGGGAGACTTTTCGTAAGGTAAGAATACACCTTCCAGCTCTGAGAATTAAATACTAATAATATTTTACAGGCCGTCAGAGGCATACAAAACATGCTCGAACAAACTTCATCAATTCACGATGCATGCCATATCCTCCTGCTCCTTAAGGATCTTCAAAGATGATAAAGAGATTTTCGTTTCAAATAGGGAGTCCACGAAGCGTCGGCATTGATGGAACAGTTGTAACTGTGTTATATGAATGTACTAGGAATGTATAGATTAATTCCCTAAACATCGAATCGCTGGGTAATATTGTTTAACCTGGTCGATTAATGAATTGGAAGGTACCGGTGTGACGTGGTTGGCAGCGCGTAGCTATAGTTTGGTCGTATTACGCTCGGATGTTCATAGATCAGCAACCATTGGGTCTTTTCTGCTTTCCCCCATCTTGCTGTGAGCCCTGTTGGCTCATCTCCGGCCTCAAAGTCCCTGAGTTGTCTCTGCCAGATGAGCCTCAGCGGGACACAGTCTCTAGATCTTAAGGTACGGCAGCAACACACTCCCGTTGCGTGCATGTCAAAGTATATTAGGCCTGCTATGTGATCACAAATGTCCAAATGTCTCATTTAGGCCAGAAGATTTACAAATGATGCCGTGTTGCCAGCCACCAAGTGACCTTGTGCGTGTTCAATCACAAATTATTCCCGCAATTCTTTTACGGCTGGAAAGTATAATGTCTCCTCTCAGATGCATCTCCGTTTTAATTTCAAATTTGGTTGGAAATTGTCACCAGGGAAGTTTGCTCTGAGGTGGATTAATGTTGTGTACTGGTAGGAGAGAGCCTGGAGAGGACTTGGAATTGGTGACGTGCTCTGATTAATGTGTCTATTCCTCCAGGAACTGTCTCAGATGCTACGGCATCAGCGTGATCTTGAAATATTGGTCCAAATATATTTAAATATATAATTTGTGCCCCACACATCTTCTGAGCCATAGAGGACAAATGGTGAATTCGGATTATCTCGTCAATTTGCGGATACTTTGTCTGAACTCACCGGACTTTTTCTTATGGGCTCAAGCTGGTGAATAAATTGTCTTGAACGGTTTCTTACATACATACACGCGTTAAAGCTTCATATACGACCAAAAAAACATGCTGAATCAGCCGAAACGGCGAGAAACGCGTCGACGCGACTTGATCACGTGTCACGATGAGGGCGGAATGTTCCTGCAGCCGCCGCCGGCGTCTTATTAGCATCTTGCATATGCTGTTTGCGCGAGAGTAACTAGATATAGGTGCCTCACATACTATTTCTTGCTCCAAAAATGAGAGCAATGAGCTGCTCTCCCGTATCATAGTACATACTATTGCTGGCATTGCACTGGCAGACAATTTCTTTTTTTGCACTCTTTTAATTCCGGCATGCTCACGAATGAGCGAGTCGGTGACTCACACCTTAAATTTCATCTCAGCAAGCAATTTAAGTAGGTTCCGTGATGGCAGGCAGGTCAGTGTCTGGGGTCCTGCACTTCTAACCGAGCCGGCATCAGGCGGCATCTGATCAAAATTGATCAAAACGAAGCTGTCCCGTCCCGGTTTCCATACGGGCATACTTCTCCACAGCAAACAGGCTGTTCATACCCGCCTCTTCGACGTTTTCAGCGGCAATGGAATGATTTTGGTTCTGAGGTAGGGGCGGACATGAGCGCTACAAGTATGGCAATGGTCACGGTTACGGCGCCAAAATCTCTTGTCCTTCGCCATGCAGTCGCAAAGCAACCCTCACGCCTCGAATGGCGACACATCTGCTGCTGCGCAACCGTACACTCAGAGCTCTCTGTACATTACAAATACTGATCTGTTCATCCACAGAGCAAACTTATTTCAGCTTGCCGCTGGCTTCGACATCATCGGGCATACTTCTCCACAGCAAACAGGCTGTTCATACCCGCCTCTTCGACGTTTTCAGCGGCAATGTAATAATTTTAGTTCTGAGGTAGGCGCGCGCATGGAGGCTATAAGTATGGCAATGGTCACGGTTACGGCGCCAAAATCCCTTGTCCTTCGCCATGCAATCGCCCATTGTGAGTAGTGGCCCTCAAGCCTTGAACGGCGACACATCTATTGCTCCACAACGGTATAGTTAGAGCTGTTTGTATATTCCTAATACTGATCAGTTCATTCCACAGAGCAAACTTTCTTCCGAATGCCGCTGACTTCGAGATCGTCGGTGGTCAATTTGTGCTCGGAGACTTGCACAACCATGTTGTTCCGCTGCCGCCCACGCGTATGTGATCTTGAGTACTTCACCAGCCTCTTACGAGCCGTGATCTTTCTCAGGATCGCTGGCATCTTCCGCCGTGCGAATATTATTTTCGTCTGCCAAATGATTCTTACATAGATTTTATTTGCAGCCAGGCGCCCGATCACGTACGCTGACCACGCCCGACTACATATCGGAGAGCGAAAATTATTGCAGCCAGTTATTGCGCCAAGGTCGAGGGTTTCCGTTGTACGTTCCAGGCCCTCCAGGCCCTGAACAGTATCAAAGAAACGGCGTGTCCATAGGCGATGTTGGAACAGTGACACCGGAGGGATTCGATTTTTTCTTCAACATCTACCTTCCTTCCGATCACCCCATCAACGCACATGTGCCCGATAACTTTTCCCCCTTACCACGCTACGCTCCTGAGGACATAGCTCATCTGGACTTTGATCCGGGAAACTATGTTTCCACTCCTTCTGTTCAGGAATTGCAGTCCGATTCGGCCACTGAGTATTGTTGCAGTGTTATTTCATCCGCATTTAATTTATCATTTTGTAGGCAATTTCCTGGCGGTGATTTCCGTTTTGGATGCTTGGGCCCGAAAGGCGCCGTTCTCACCCTTCCGCATGGTTCCAGTCTCAATAAACTCCGAAATCTGGAAGATATGCGAACATATGCGGCGTGCCATGCGGATAGTTGGTATAAATTTGTCAACGGACCAAGAGGTCGGGGGCTAAAGAACGGTTCACTCTACCTCATCACTGGTTGGGAAAAGTGCGAATCGTGGGGTATGGCTTCATTTCAAGCCGTTCCGGATGAAGACCAATTCCAGCTATCGTTCAAGCCGAGCGCTGGAGCGGATGCCGGCTACAAATATCGCTGGCAGAGAGGCAACCCTGCACGGAGAAAACAAGCCGATGCACCGACGGGTGCTGGAAGTCCGATCAACCAGACAGTTTTCGTGCACGGCCTCACCATCTCTCTCAGCAACAGCATATGGGGGCGGCTTTTTGGAGACGTAGAAATATGCCAGCTGGCTGATCCGCAGTCACCGAAACAAACCGGCCAATTTGTTCCGTATGGATCTCAGCAGTCATTTTTTTCGTGGGCTATTGGATCCTTCGGTGGGGGCGGAGGGAAATATGGTGCTGCGCAATATCATAACGGTGTCACAATATCTGGCTTCCCACCCACTTCTACGGTACGTTGATCAATTGAGAGTATGTCAGATACTAAACTGTCTGTAGGTTTTTCACCCTTCCCGATTATTTAACGACTATCTTCTACGCCAGGCAAACAGAACATATTTTCACCTTGAGAAAATCTAACTAGACTTATTCAGGCGCCCGAAGCAACAGTTGCGATAACACATGACGATGACTGGCTTGATATATTCCGAGACGTTCGTCTCCCTTGCTTCTGAAATTCCGCATTAAGAAAACTTTAATCTAGGACAGCACATTTGAAATGCAAGATTCAGTGACAAACCAAATATCTGACAAACTTTTTGTCAAGGTGGAACATGGTTGGTGTTGATGCCTGCTTTTTGTATGTCTCTGATAAAACTCTTGCTCTCAGGCGCCGCTTTCTTCCAGCCCAAGTCACAGTCGACATTCTCTACCACTAAGTTGGTAGTGCTCCCGTCGGAGCTCAAATATGTTGAAGGCATGGAGTCTCCCAACGTACCAGTACTGCCCGCACCTCTCCTACACCAAACTCGCAGTTTCGGTGGCGGCATTCGTCCGACGGAGCCACCTTCTCCTGCCTCCCTGCAGAACGAGAATCAGTTGCAGGAAGCATTAGAATCCCGCAGGATGCCACAATTAAGCTTCCCATCAGTTTTGGCTCAAGAGGAGGTACGTGCTTCATTCTACCTCCCTACACCACTCAATTTGTTTACACACTCGCACAGTCGCCCCAATCGATTTTCTACCCTAACGCCAACACATCTGTTGCTCCACAACGGTACACTCAGAGCTGTCTGTACATTCCTAATACTGACCAGTTCGTTTCCACAGAACAAACCTATTTCCGAATGCCGCTGACTTCGCGATCGTCGGTGGTCAATTTGTATTTGGAGACTTGCACAACCATCCTGTTCCTCCGCCGCCTATATCGGAGAGCGACACTTATTGCACCCAGTTATCACGTCAAGGTCGAGGATTTCCACTGTACGTTCCAGGCCCTCCAGCAAATCTCCCTGAGGAGTATCGAAGACATGGCGTGTCCATAGGCGATGTTGGCACAGTGACACCGGCGGGCGTATTTGATTTCTTCTTCAACATCTACCTTCCTTCCGATCACCCCATCAACACACATGTGCCCGATAACTTTTCCCCCTTACCCCGCTACGCTCCTGAGGACATAGCCCATCTGGATTTCGATCCCGGAAACTATGTATCCACTCCTTCTGTTCGGAAATTGGAGTCCGATTCGGCCACTGAGTATTGTTGCAGTGTTACTTCATCCACATTTAATTTATCATTTTGTAGGCAATTTCCTGGCGGTGACTTCTGCTTTGGATGCTCCGGCCCGAAAGGCGCTGTTCTCCTCCTTCCGCATGGCTCAAATCTCAATGAACTCCGAAATCTGGATGGGGTACGAAGATATGTGGCATGCCATGCGGAAAGCTGGTATAAATTTGTTAACGGACCAAGAGGTCGGGGACTAGAGAACGGTTCTCTCTACCTCATCACTGGGTGGGAAAAGTGCCCCTCGTGGGGTATGGCTTCATTTCAAGCCATTCCGGATGAAGACGAGTTCCAGCTATCGTTCAAGCCGAGCACTGGAGCGGATGACGGCTACAAATATCGCTGGCAGAGAGGCAACCCTGCGCGCAAAAAACAAGCCGACGCACCCACCGCTGCTGGAAGTCCGATCAACCAAACAGTTTTTATCCGCGGCTTTACCATCTCTCTCCGTAACAGTATATGGGGGCGACTTTTCGGAAACGTAGAAATACGCCAGCTTGCTGATCCGCCGTCGCCGAAACAAACCGGCCAATTGGTTCCCTATGGATCTCAGCAATCATTGTTTTCATGGGTCGCTAGATTCTTTGGCGGGGGCGGGACGACTGGAAGGAAACATTGTGCTGGGCGAGATGATCACGCTGTCATTATATCCGACTTTCCACCCACCTCTACGGTACGTTGATTGAAATTAGCTGAGTATTCGGATACTAAGCTGCCTGTAAAATTTTCATCCTTCCCCATTATTGAACGACTATCTTCTACGCCAGGTAAGCAGAACATATATATTTCCACCTTGAGAAAATCTAACTAGACCCTATTCAGGCCCCCGAAGCAAAAGTTGCGATGACAGAGGACGATGACTGGCTTGATATTTTCCGAGATGTTTGTCTTCCCTGCTTCTGAAATTGACGCAGTAAGAAAACTTTAACCTAGGATGGCACGCTTAGAACGCAGGATTCAGTGACAAACCAAATATCTGACAAACTCCTTGTCAAAGTGGAACATGGTTGGTGTTGACGCCTGCTTTTTATATGTCTCTGATAAAACTCTTGCTCTCAGGTGCCGCTTTCTTCCAGCCCAAGTCCCAGTCGACATTCTCTACCACTAAGCTGGTAGCGCTCCCGTCGGAGCTTAAATATGTCGAAGGCGTGGAGTCTCCCGACGTAGCCATGCTGCCCGCACCTCTCCTACGATGGACTGGTAATTTCGGGGAGTCACCTTCTCCTGCCTCCTTACAAAATGAGAATCAGTCAAAAGAAGAATTAGAATCCCGCAGGTTGCCACAATTAAGCTTCCCATCGCTTTTGGCTCGAGAGGAAGTACGTGCTTCATTCTACTTTGGTATGTCGCTCAATTTGTTTGCACACTCGCACAGTCGCCCGAGTCAATTTTTTACCCTGAAGCGGGAGGGAGCGATAGAGGCTCTGAAGCTTCCTCCCCACGCTCTGAAATGAGCAACTCTCATGACGACACTGAACCACCATCTCCTGTCGTTTCTCAGAAAGATTGTCTATCGGAAGGGAGCGCCCGAGAGGATTACAAGCCTGATCCAGACTCATCGCGTCCTTCTCTCGCTCCAGAGCAGGCTGGCCAAGACGTTGTGGCTCCCCGCAATGAAGAAGGTAGCTGGGCGAATATGGTCAACACGCCTCTGGTCCCGATGTTCCATCATATCCCTCCTCTTTCTTCTCGGGGGTACACCGGCGCTCCCCTCCGTACCATGAACGATGTGTTGCCCGGCCAGCGCCACAGCCCGCCTCACAGCCCGCACCACAGCTCGTTCCTCACGCAGCAGCAGCCGCACCTCAGCAACCACTTCTCACTCGGGCCGCCATCGACGGGGCTCGACCCCACTACCAGCTTCCAACCCCAACCTTCAGCGGTCTTGCCAAGGCGCAAGAGAGCTATGATAGCATGTGTGCATTGTAGGCGCCGAAAAATGAAGGTGACTATCTCTGTTTAAAACTTGGTTCCCACCCTTTGACCTACTGTTCAGTGCGTTACGAGTGAGGAGCCCCCACGAAATCCTTGTGCACGATGCACGAGGCGACACTTTGACTGTGTGTATGTCGCAGTTGTTGGCGACGATTATCCTTTGTCGTCTACATCAACCCCAGAAAGTCCACTGTCCAATCCACATCCTCAGGCAGATCATTCTTACCCAAGGACTATGCCTCCTGACCATTACGGCGGCAACAATTCTGCCTATTCAGATAGAGGCTCCTCATCTCATCCTAACGAACCTGCCCCCGAATTCAATTCCACCAGCGTCATTACCTGCGCCAAGATGACCACTTGGTCTTGAGGCCACTGCTGACGCATGGCAGTACGAGTCCTTTTCTTTTTTTAGGGCATTGGTACTCATTTTGAAACTCCGCTTTAAATCGACCAAGTATAAGCAAGTATAAGTATAGTTTGTTTTGCGTATCACTAATAGGTCGGGTTAGGATAGGTGTTGTAAATCCTAATATAACTGTGCGTATCAATACTACTTCAGCATCTGCTGTTCGATATATCTGGACTTGGATTTGACTTGGATGAGAGACAGAATATAAGTCCGCTGTAAATAACTCACGCGTTGACAATATTATCTACCAGGTCACCCTCGCATTCCTTCACGTTGATAAAGGGTTTGCGCTTTCCATGTTTAATGACCAGGATATTTCCATGCCAGGGGCGCATGTTACTGAGAGAGCCGTTGTTGTTGAAAGGCTGAGAAGGCCGGCGTGATTGAGGGACAAATATATCCGTGAACGTGCGTTTGAGGAGCAGCCGAGACGAAGGCGGGTAATGGGCGACCTTGATGCGGCGCGGAGCCTTTACGCTTCTTGCGGCACCGAATGGAACCCACACTTTGATGGCAAGGTCACTGAAAGACTTGAGTTTTGAAGATCTAACAGGAATTCCGACGATGTGTCTCTTGGTACTGTTCGTTCCATACAGAAAGCCGTATTGGAGCAAAGGGAACGACTGAAGGGGTTAGACGTCGTTTGATGGTTAGTAGAGCAACTCACCGGGACGTGACTACGCAACCTATGATAACCGCGTGCTATGAGCTGGTCGGATGCGGGGACTGGATCCATGGGCGAGTCGGAACATCAGTTGAAAAGACAAGGGTGTATGGAATCGAGAGGCAGAGGTAATATATGCTGTAAACAAAACAAGATCAGTGAATGGATAGAAACACGAGAAAGCCTTTAGAATGTACCATCATCAGCAGGAAAAAGAGGCAGGAACTCAATCCAAGGCAAGAACAATAGACCGAGCCTGAAACCGGGCACTCAAATGATGCTCAACGGGATTGCTGCCTTCGACTATGATAGTCTCAGCTCGGCATAATCACTAATCTTTCTGTCCATAACCAACGTTTGCCAATCCGGCAAACCGACATCAGCCAAATACAGATGGCAAAGCAGCGGACAGGCATTGAAATTCGGATCGTTCGGGTTGGTGATGTGGGCCGAGGCATGGCAGAAAGAACAGAATCCGGAATCCGCTAGCCGCATGTCGAGAAGTTTGAGATTGAAGAGAAAATGGAAGAGATTGAACATGTGATCGTACAAGAGGCGAGAGGAAGGATGGTGGCCACAACTGACGAGGTCGGTGACAGAAATCAGGATAGACGCACACCTAGCGTCAAGTCATCATCAACAGAGAATTGTAGGCAGAGTGTATGAAGGACAGGAAAAGGGACATTCCCAAGCATATCTGCCATGGAGTGGACACCGCAAAACGTAAGATCGAGAGTATGCACCAAAATTGGTGGAGAGGCAACGACAGACGCGGGGGATGAAGTCGAAAGGGAGCGCGTCAATAATAAGAACTCAAAGTAGGCCTGAAGAAGTGATGATTTGAACAAGGTCTGTCCAGACGATGCGATGGTCGTAGGGAAGACGAACAACAGACATTGTATCAATAGAAGACAGATGGGTGAAGGTCAGGTGCTCCACATCGGCGTGAAGGATGTAAAGACGGGAGAAGGGCATAAACGGCAGACCATAGGGGTGGTCTGAGTCAGTGAAGTGAAAGGACGACAAGCAAGCCGGATAGAAGGAGAGGAAATGGGGGTTGCTAATAACGACGATGAACCCGCCCAGCTGAGCAGGTGTCCCCTAACCCAACTCGCGAAGAGCAACCTCAAACAAGAAGACATTCCTGACCTCCAATACAAGCGTGCAGCAATGGCGAAGAAATAGGGCAAAGGCATGCAACAGCTCCGCAAATCGGCGGCTAGGCCTAAGCTCACCAATGTCCACAACAGGACCCAAAAGGCCGGGGGACCTAGCCACAACAGCCAACGTTGCACGCCGTCCAACTTCCAACGCTGCGACAACGAAAGAGACGGAGTATGAGGGAACAGTTTGCTGTCTGGACCAAAGTGACAGTATGGTCCAGACCAGATCGCAAAACAGTAGGTAAAGCAGCACGCGAAGGCGGACAAAGTCGTCAATGGAAAGTCAGAGTTGAGATCACAGATGAAGGACAAGATGTCCGTGAACATTTCCACAGGAAATATCGCGTCGACCTTGAAAAGAGCATCAGGAAAGCGTGACGAGGACGATAAAAGAAAACCCACCAGAGGAGACGTGTTTTAGCGGACACAGACATTAAGCAAGGAAGGCGTCGCAGAACCAGAGAGGGAAGAATCCGGCGATCAAAGAGACACCAACAGCAGAAAACCACGCTCATCAAGTCCGCCATGCAGACCCCCGAAGTCATTAGTTGTAAAAAAAACTACGAGGAAGGAACAATAAGACGTGACACAGTAGAATATGGAAAGCTGGAGCACCACACTTTTAAGCGAGACAGCGGCATGATACCGAGTGATGTGATGTCTCCTTTCGGTATCAGGACCCCGAATACCACTCAGCCCCGCTGCAACGCATCCTTTACCTGAGTGCTAAATTAGTAGTATACCTAAAAACATCGGGTCACAGGGATTCACTTTCCGCTCTCATGACGTGCAGGCGCACATCCATGCAAAATCCGGCATCTGCCGAGATGTAACAGGGGCAAACATTGGTTCAACTGTCGCAGCATCTTGCCAACAAATATCTGGCACTTGAGAAAGGAATTTGGTGCGCTACACAGGTCTCTAAAAATTATGGAGTTCTTGATTCACAGGTGGTATGTGGCAAATAAAACTCATGGATTCAAGTTCTTTACATTTGCACATAGTTCTCTGAACTGCGGCCTCCCTTCTATCTCTTCCATCGCTCAAGGCAAGTATCACTTCCGCTTCCATTGATCGGATTGTCATCCTTCCTTTCATCTGTTTATTCTCTTTCTACAAGTTCTCTTCACACCCACTTTTCTTCGTGTCGGTGTTTTTAAACTGTTTTTCACTGTAACTTAGTAGGTGCCGCCATTACATCTTTTCTCGAGATCTTGTCTCTCATTGTTCCTCCTTACGAAGAAGCGAACTGCGTGAGAAGTAGCAGTTTTTTAACCCCCACTCCTTTTCCTGGCGGCTTTACGTAAGTTACAGCGACTACCTCCCTCTCCCTACCTTCAGCCTGCTAACTGTCAGCACGTCGTCGGCTATGTGGAAGAGGAGGGGGCGTTGATGTCCAACGGCTTCGATCTTTTTTATTTTCCCTTGCTTCGTCTCCTTTGCTCCTCTTCGACAGGCTCTATCCCACTCATGCTGGTAGGTCTACGATGAAGTTTCTCCCTACATTCACAGTGCTTTCGTTGTCATCAATTTCATCTCATGTTTGGATTCCGTGCTGCCATCATCTCGTTCGCTTTCCTATCCGGATTGCGGTTATTTCCTTCTTTCAACTTCCCATCTTCCGAGAAGCTGTCTCTCCCATCATTCTTCTATCTACCGGTGTCTGACTCGCGCGTTGTTGCATTTTTAGCCCGCCTCCCGTCACAGACTAGATCATTCATACATTCCTCCTCCCCGTTCTATTTATTTGCCACATCTCAGGAGCCACTCATTTTTGTCGTGGCGCGTTTCCTTCCGTCATTATACAATTGTTACGATTATCCTGCCCCTTTTCTCTCTGATGAGGGCTCCATTTTGCTCAATGCCTATCCTTATGAGTGTGCTATATCTTTACTCCCGCCTAGGTCGCCATTAGACTCAGCATTGCATTGAACCGTATTCTCCGGATTCGGGTGTTCAACTTTCCTTTCCCGTGTCGGCCTCCGGATTGAGGCGGGTGTATCCGGCCTCAGGGCTAGACATTAACCAACCAGTCTTCAGAGAGTAGTGAGAATTTATGTGCTCCCCACAGGGCACTCAAACCAAAATGGCCATGAACAAAACATTGCATGGTTTGTATAACAACATATAGGTCACACTCTCAGACTTCTCGCAGTCTTAAAATGTATTCGAATTCAGAGTGCATTCTAAGGTCGTCTGTTGCCTTTGGGCGAATCCGCTGCGAGTTTTGGCGAGCTCTATGTGCCGAAATTAGAGGTGACTAGGCTGTGACAAGCTTCAATTATGATTAACTTCCTAACGGTGTCCGGTGTTCGGATAGGAAAAAACGGTGAAAGAGGTTAGGTGTCCGGACATACAGTACAAGGATGTTGTGAAATTCGTACAACAGATTGTTGTTGCTTTTAAGTTTGTGGGGAAGAAGGAATTCATGATTTGTTAAAAAGGAATTCTAGATAAAAGCATGTCGAAATTGAGAAACTCATTGTCTCGGAATTAATGTGGTGCATAATTTTGTTTTATCCTGAACGGAACTTAATTGAACTCACGGATCTTCTTTGCTACCACCGGAATGAATCGAATTCCATGATTTCTCCGGAAATTTGGACCGAATGTAACTCACTGAATGTCTTATTGAGGTACCCAGAGATCTTTTGGCAGGATGCCGCGACAAGTCGAACCAATGCTTGCAGCTGTTACCTTTTCGGAAGATGCCGGGCACCGCAAGTTGGAGGCGACAGGTCATGGGGAGGGATCTGAAGCCAAAGTAACAGGCAATCAGTATAGGCCCGCTTCGTAAGGCCTGTCTGTGATGCTGCAGCATAATCAAGAATGATCTTCAAGTCTGAATCAAAGGTGGTGGATTTCCATCCAATGTGTGGTACCACATGGAGCACCCAAAACATGTCAGACTGGGTGTGGACACTGGGCTGTACTCTTCCATTTGAATCCAGCACTGGCTTAATGAGGTGAAGGATGGGACAGTTACAGCGGCTCTCACTGGTATTCGGGGTCCTGATACCACTCGGCATCATGCCGCTGTCTCGCTTAAAAAGTGTGGTGCTCCGGCTTCCCTTAGCTAAAAGGAAACAGCATCAGCTACGCGAGAAAGGCACGTAAAGCGACCAGCAGTGAAGGCAGAGAGGTAAAGATGGAGAGGAACTGCCAGTAAAAAAGGTCTAAATAAACAGAAGAGGGGGGGGACATAACCGAACGGGGTGAGCGTGGACTGAAGAGCGGAATTCGGAGTTCGGAAGAGCGGAAAGAACGGGTGATCAAGAAAGTCACGTTTCACACCAAAAAATTAGGGTGGACAGAAGATGAGACCACGTGGCCACAGAAGATGTTGATGGCATCAGAAAAAAAATCCCACGACAAAATTCGGACACGAAAGGTCAAAACAAAGAGGGACAAAAATACGAAAAGCAAAGAGCCCAATTTAAAAAATATGAATGATCCGGCTAAATAAACACGACGACAACATAAGCAGAAAAGAGAGCAGGAGAAAAAAAGCAAGATAACGAGGGTTAGGATCAGGTCACGTTTCAAAGTAAAGTTAACCCCTACAAATTTCTTAGGGGAAACGACACCCAAGAACGAGTCTAAAATTAAAATTTTAGGACTCGTAACTTCTGTTACATCCTCTCCTGCTACTCCGAGCCACAAGGACATTGTGGCGGCCAACCAGAGGGAGATGCAGAAGGAGATGTGGTTCAAGTCCGCACAAAAATTCGCGGTCGTCGGCGCTTCCAAAAATAGATCCAAGGCAAGTAAAAATAATCACGACGCTGCCATCAGCTACTAATAAATCCTGCAGGCACTCAAGTGGCTGCTTGAGCAGCGCAAAGACTTCGTGCCCATTAACCTCAAGGAAACAGAGATACAGGGTCTCAAATGCCTGAAGAGCATCTCTGAGCTCCCCGACCTGAAAAACACGGCCGTCTGCATTGTTGTGAAGCCTAACGTGAGTAAGAATTGGTAGCTTGAACGAAGTCTGAGTGTTGAGGACCTTCGCAGGCAACCCTCGAAATTGTCAAGCAGGCAAAAGAGCTCGGCGTCTACGGGCCGCCTTCTTATACCCCGTCGACTTTGATTCAGTTCCCTCACCTCCCGATGACCGACTCCACCTACCAATACAACTCCACAGATTTGATGCGCCCCACCACATCCGAGAATAATGTCAGCATGAAGTAAGGTCGCCTTTACCTCCCCAGACGATTCCCTTACACCGTCTGACAGCGACCCTTGGCGACACCCACGCCCGCGCTGTTCCGCGCCACCAACTCCGTCTGCCAGCTCCGTCTCCACAACCACACTCTTTTACGAACGGTCCAGCGATACCCACATTAATCCGCACATCTATCCTCCGAGGTTGGTTCCACCTTTAATCTAGGCACGATTTTAACTCTGATCCCAGCGATTTCAATTCCTATCCCAGCGATTTCTCTTTCTCACTATTTCCGTTTGACGATTGCCCCTTAGACGACATGCCTTCGAACTCGTCTGCTTTAGCTTGGGATCTCGACAGGTGAAAGTTAGCTTTGTTTCCCCGAGTAACGCCGATCTGACTGGAGCTCAGTACTGTCGCCGATGTGCAGGATCACTCGCGCCTGCAATCGGGCCCATTCCAGCACGACGACGGACAAAATTTTCTGACTGGCGATACCCCTGCAATAAGTGTCGTACGCCCTCCCGATATGATTCTGCACAGGTCAGCTTCTTCATTTATCGAAGCGTACCTGGCAATAATTTGAACTTGGCTGTTCCAGAGATGTCAGTGAAGCGTTCGGCGCGGAATACCCCGATTACTGGAACCACGATGACGACTGGCTTTCTCAGAGTTTTCCTACGAATACCCAAGGTGCTCGCATGCGTCGAGCATATTCAGACAACGTACTGCCTCGACCTTCCTTCCAAGTTACGAACGACTACGGTGCATCAGCTCTAGCGGACGAGTACTCCACTCTTATACTTGCTCCGACGACGATGCCTCATGTCCTACTTCCTCCCTATAGTTCCCCACAATCGCCCAACTTGTTATCGTCCCCTTTTCGGCAACGCCGCTCCAATCCTGGGTCTGATGCAGAATCAGACACCTCGTCTAACCGGCCGGACAGCCGGAACTCGCATAGCGATCTCGAGCCTTCGTCTCCAGTCTCCCCGCAGGGTCATACTCAATGGCAGCCAGAGCTTTCCGGCCAGCATTTGGGGCCTTCCGATTCATCCCATTATATTTCTCCTCTTTCTTCTCGGGGGGACACCGGCGCTCCCCTCCGTATCAGCAATATCGCCCACCAAATCCTCCGTATCATTTCGCTAATTGAAGGGGACCCCCAACCCTATTTTGCACCCTCTCCGCGGTCACCCTACTCTCCATTTGTCGGCCAAGAATGGACGAGCTCGGACGCCTCTCCTATCTGGTCGGAGAGCAGCAATTCCCCCAGTGACGCAGAGCCGCCGATTCGAGGGCGCCTACGAGCCCGTCCTACATCCTCGCCGCAGTCATCCTGCACTTTACTTCTCCACCCAGGCTGGAGGAGAAGCTCGGAAACCTCCCCCACTGGGTCGAAGAGCAGCAATTCCCGCAACGACGCAGAACCACCGTCGAACCACTCCAGAATGTCCCGACGTCCTAGTGGCTCTCCCCCTGATTCTCTTTCGATCACCCATGATTACGACCCGTAAGCACACAGACACCGTCGATGATTTTCGAAAGCGCTAACTTAATATCAGGTGGTTTGCCCATCGCGGTCCTCGAACGCCTACGTCCGATGGTGGACGCGCGACCGATGGCGTGGCGTCATGGGACGAACAACGTACGCAATCCCTTTTGTATTCTTGGTCCCCTTGTCGACCTTGTTTCAGGTTCTCCTTATTTATCCCCGCTTCTCTCTCCTTCTCCATCGCACCTTCCAACATCAGTCGTCGCTATATTTGAGAATCAACTTTACATCTACGAGGAAGACGCGACATTAACGAATTTGGGCCTTACACTTTTTGGAACATATCCTGACCAGTACCTTCCTCATTCGCCCCAGGTTTCTAACGCGGAATTCGATAACACCCCTTCCCCCCCCTCTCAATCTCATCACCTTCCTCAAGATGGACTCCTCAAACTTCCAGAATATCGAAAGGAGGAATTTGACCTCCCCCAATCCCACAGCTATGCCTCCGACGACCACCATGAGCCATTGGTTCTTTTCGGTGGCGTACCGTCTTCTCCTCGTCCTTCTATCGCGGCACTACGATGGTCCCAGCTTTGCATCGCACGCAATCCGCCACTTCTTATCTCGATATGAGGAGCTCTGTGGCGTCTGGGGAGTTCCTGATGATACCGTCCACTCGGAACTATCGGACCGGACCCTCTTCTCCAGTGCATCGTACACGTGAGGGTACACCATCTACTCCAGGGTCCGACTCGTCTTTCCTGGTGTTCTCGTCGAGCCCCAGTCTATCTGCTGATGAGCCGCTTGGAGCCAACATCACCTGTCCAGCATGCAGTCGTAGGATCCGTGGCGGGCACGCAAGCTGCTTCCCGTCCCAGAAAGAATAAGCCTTCGTTTCGCTGCAAGTTTGAAGCTTGCTCTGCGACTTTCACCTCAAAACATAACCTTAAAAGTGTGTTTTCAATTTGTATCTGCGATCTCAAAAGCTGACCAGCAAACAACAGATCACATGAATTCGCATTATGGCATTCGCCCGTATGGGTGTCCGAAGTGCGACGCAACATTTACAACTCCCGCAGTGAAATCCCGGCATTTCAAATCTTGTAAAGGCTTCCGCTCGAAGCGCTCCTCCTCTGCACAAGGCTCCTCCTCCTCGCCCACATCCTACCAGTAAATGTATGTTGGCACATTTTGTTTTTCCACGGTGCTGATCTCAGACTTTCAGTATTTTTTTCCATTATCGTTATCCTACGTTAAAAGCTCAGGTATAACCGTCCCGTTTTCCCTGCTCTACTTGTTATCTTCCGACGGACCGATGTAATAAATAAAACAGTCATAAATAGTATCCTGTAGCATGATATATTCTTGTAGTACCGCCCATTATGCGTTAATTCTGATTACTTTTGGAGTCCAAGACCAAGTGTGGTGGCCTACGAGTATACGGGTTGGTGGGCCTCGGCGGCGGTATTATTGGGCCCATACTGAGTTGGTGACAGTTGGTTTGTTAAATTGTTATGTTCGAGGAGAAGTGGCGCCGAGATGACTCAAAACTATGGCAAGTAAATGATATTGACGACGAAATGGACCAGAATAGGAACCAGAACCATCCTCCAGAGTCGGTTCTGCACATCGAGTCGGTTCTGATTTATTGACGGTTCTCCCACGCTTAAATAAATCGAGACTCGGAACTGGCGACTTGCTGGCGACAGAACCAACTCACAGAACCGTCCGAAATGGCTCCTCTGACTGTCCCTATTGCGGAGGATACCCGTCTCATGTTTAGCTCCTCTTGTTCAATTGTTCAATTGTTCTTTTCGTGCTTGGACCCGGTCCAAGCGAGTTACCCGATGTTTGTCCGTGTTACGCGCCCCATAAAGTACGCGACACCCTCGCGATAATCTCGCTTGCACAATGCTCGACTCTTCCCCAATTGCTACCATCCCGCGCCCACTGAAACGGTCTGCCTCTGTGGCATCTCTGCCTACGCCCCCGCACACATACCACAAGCGGAAGCGCGGCGGGTCCAAGCACAGCGACGTCGCCACAGACGAGGACGACGACTCAGACGCCGCGCAACAGATCCAGGAGGCGGAGGACGAAGAGTCCTTCTGGCTCGCCGCCAACCCCGCTGCCCCCGCGCCCCCGCTCCTCTAACGCCGCCTGTAGGCCCAGCAGTCCACGCAACCTCAGACATCATCCGCGCTCGGCGTGCCACCCGTGTCCCCGCCACCCTCGCATTGCAAGTCGTCCGTCAAGCTCGCTGTGGCGGCTCCGGTTGTCGTCCCGCACACGCCCCCGCCCAAGTCCGCAGCGAGCACGAGCACGGTCTCGCCCCCGTGCACACCCCTCCGCCTCCCACCCAACTCACCCGACAACCCCTTCCTCGCCTCCTCCTCTCCCTCGCCCTCCTCCGCCCCCGCGAGCCAATGCCCTGCGCCCCTCGAAGAGAAGCCCACAATGTCCTTCGTGTTGTACGTCCCCCCCTCTCCCCTCGTACATATGCGCATCGCTGACACATTTGGTGATTTTAGCCGCGGCGTGCGCCGCAGCTTCCCGAACCCGTACTACACCGACGCCGAAGCGCCCGCGCCGCCGCCGAACCCCAACGCGCAGCTGCTGCTGGAGCACCCCGACTTCGAGCCGGAGGAGCGCGGGGTGCGCAGGCTGCTGTTTCCCGGCGCGCTGCCGTGCAAGACGGCGAAGCCGAAGGCCGCAGTAGGCAAGAAAGCGAGGGCGGAGCGCGGGCGGCTGGAACTAGCCCTTTCGGTATATCTGAACGGAACCGTCTACTTGGTCTTGTATACTTGGCTGAAATTCATTTTTGCCGCTTTCAACTTGAACGTTTGAACTTCCACTCGGTGTCCTGAAGCTCCTAGCTATTCAAAATCCTCGTGCTCTGCTCCTGGTGGCCGCCGGACTGACGACAACTCATTCATCTTGCTATGTATGAGGGTTCGTTCTATGTACTATCCAACGCGCGGGCGCAGAGGGCAAGACTCTCTACGTGTTCTTCGGTGATATGCCCAATACTTTTCTGTCCAGAGACTATGGGAGGTTGGCAGGTATGTCTCTGGCGATCTCATGGGGGTCCCACGTTCCCAGCAGTTAGGAAGATCATATCGTGGTTCTCCACAGCAAACGGGACAGCCTCTGTAACGTTTTTAACAGCAATGGAATAATTTTAGTTCTGGACGAGATAGGCGCGGGCACGGACGCTATAAGTATGGCAATGGTCACGGTTACGGCGCCAAAATCCCTTGTCCTTCGCCATGCAGTCGCAAAGCGGCCCTCATGCCTTGAACGGCGACACATCTGCTGCTGCACAACCGTACACTCCGGGCTGTCTGTACATTCCTAATACTTACCAGTTGGTTTCCACAGAGTAAACAAACTTATTTCAGAATTGGCTTCGAGATCATTGGGCATACTTCTCCACAGCAAAAAGGCTGTTCATACCTGCCACTTCGACGTTTTCAGCGGCAATGTAATGATTTTAGTTCTGAGGGCATGGACGCTATAAGTATGGCAATGGTCACGGTTACGGCGCCAATATCCCTTGTCCTTCGCCATGCAGTCGCCCATTGTAAGAAGCGGCCCTCAAGCCTCGAACGGCGACACATCTGTTGCTCCACAACGGTATCGTCAGAACTGTTTGTACATTCCTAGTACTGATCACTTCGTTTCCATAGAGCAACCCTATTTCAGAATGCCGCTGGCTTCGAGATCGTCGGTGGTCAATTCGTGCTCGGAGATTTGCACAACCATGTTGTTCCGCCGCCGCCCGGGGGGAGCCGACGCGCTAACGTGGATTGGGCCCGGGATGCTCGACGGCGCGTTGTACATCGTCTTTACCATGGGAGAACGCGCGAGACGACACGCGGGCGAGCTTGGCACGGGCAGGAAGGGCGAACCCGTGATGGGCGAAGGCCTGTCGTGGATGCGTATGCGACCTCGAGTCCTTCATCGGCATCTTACGGGCCAGGGCTGTCTACTTCATCCGCTGTGAGAATACTATCTTCATCTGCTAATGATTTAATTCTTACCCACATTTTATTTGCAGCCAAGCAACCGATCACGTACCCTGACCGCGCCCGACTACATATCGGAGAGCGACAATTATTGCAGCCAATTATTGCGCCAAGGTCGAGGATTTCCGTTGTACGTTCCAGGCCCTCCAGGCCCTGAGCAGTATCGAAGAAACGGCGTGTCTATAGGCGATGTTGGAACAGTGACACCGGAGGGATTCGATTTTTTCTTCAACATCTACCTTCCTTCCGATGACCCCATCAACGCACATGTGCCAGAAAACTTTTCCCCCTTACCACGCTACGCTCCTGAGGACATAGCTCATCTGCATTTCGATCCGGGAAACTTTGTATCCACTCCTTCTGTTTGGGAATTGGAGTCCGACTCGGATCCGGCCACTCAGTATTGTTGCAGTTTTACTTCATCCGCATTTAATTTATCATTTTGTAGGCAATTTCCTGGCAGTGATTTCCGTTTTGAATGCCGGGGCCCAAAAGGCGCCGTTCTCGCCCTTCCGCATGGTTCAAATCTCAATAAACTTCGAAATCTGCATGGTGTGCGAAGATATGCGGCGTGCCATGCGGATAGCTGGTATAAATTTGTGAACGGACCAAAAAAAGGTCGGGAGCTAATGAACGGTTCTCTCTATCTGATCACTGGTTGGGAAAAGTGCCCATCATGGGGTATGGCCAATTTTCAAGCCGTTCCGGATGAAGACGAGTTCCAGCTATCGTTCAGACCCAGCGCCGGAGAAGATTCCGGCTACAAATATCGCTGGCAGAGAGGCAAAGGTCGCAGAAAACAAGCCGACGCACCGACCGGTGCTGAAAGTCCGATCAACCAGACAGTTTTTGTCCACGGCTTTACCATCTCCCTCTGTACCAGCATATGGCGTCGGCTTTTTGGAGATGTAGAAATATACCAGCTGGCTGATCCACAGTCGCCGAAGCAATCTGGCCAATTTGTTCCATATGGATCTCAGCAATCGTTGTTTTCACGGGTCGCTGGATCCTTTGGCGGGGGCGGGGCGACTGGAAGGAAACGTTGTGCTGGGCGGGATGATCATGCTGTCATGATATCCGACTTTCCACCCACCTCTACGGTACGTTGATTGAAATTAGTTGAGAGTATTCGGATACTAAACTGCCTGTAGATTTTTCATCCTTCCCGATTATTGAACGACTATCTTCTACGCCAGGCAAGCAGAACATATTTCTGCCTTGAGAAAATCTAACTAGACTCTACTCAGGCGCCCGAAGCAACAGTTGCGATAACACATGACGATGACTGGCTTGATATTTTTCGAGACGTTTGTCTTCCTTGCTTCTGAAATTTATGCAGTAAGGAAACTTTAACCTAGGACGGCACGCTTAGAATGCAAGATTCAGTGACAAACCAAATATCTGACAAGCTTCTTGTCAAAGTGGAACATGGTTGGTGTTGACACCTGCTTTTTGTATGTCTCTGATAAAACTCTTGCTCTCAGGTGCCGCTTTCTTTCAGCCCAAGTCGCGCTCTCGTCTAACGGAGCCAGCCTCCCCGCCGAGCGAGAATCAATCGCAGGAAGCATTAGAATCCCCCAGGATGCCACAATTAAACTTCCCAGTGCTTTTGGCTGGAGAGGAAGTACGTTCTTCATTCGATTTCGGTACGCCGCTCAATGTGTTTGCACACTCACACAGTCGCCCCAATTGTTTCTCTACCCCGGAGTGGGAGGGAGCTATAGAGGCTCTGCAGCCTCCTCCCCTCGCTCTGAAACGAGCAATTTCCATCATGACATTGGACCAGCATCTCCTGTCGCGCCAAACGACCTGGGGCTACCGTCGAACCTCGCGGCGGCGGCGGCGCTGGTGGAGCGCACGAGCGCGGATGGGGAGGATTTGCAAGGGGAAGAAGTGGGTGTGCACCAGCACCAACACCACCAACACCACCAGCACCCGCCCATGGTCGCCGCGATCCCACTTGAAGAGTCGCGCCCGCGCACCCCGCAGTCAATGCCGCAGCGCAAGCGCGGCCGCCTGCCTAAAGAGACGACCGACTTCCTCAAGGCGTGGCTCCACACCCACTCCGCGCACCCGTACCCCAGCGAGCTCGAGAAGAAGCAGATGTGCAACGCGACGGGCCTCAGCATGAGCCAGGTCTCCAACTGGATGATTAATGTGAGTTTGTTTCCCTACGCACGGTGGACACCCAACTGTTACTTTCCGTTTTGTCGTGCTACGGTCACTGGTACAGTCACTTTGTCCCTGCTGCAAGTGACAATACCGATGATTGTAGCTCTCAAAACGGCAAGCGATCAGGACAGTGCTTTGTCCGCCGTGCCTACGTTTATCCAAAAATCTAAATATCCACGCACACGCAGGGCCGCCGCCGCATCCTCGGCCCGTCGTACCTCAGCACCTCGCGTTCCAATTCCTCCGCGAACAATCACAACAGCAATAATGGCCACAACCCGCACGCGGTCACGCTCAGCTCGCCCAACGTGATGCTCAGTTCGCCATCCGTGCAGCTCACGTCCCCGTCCCTCATGCTCAGCTCGCCGCCCGTCATGCTCAACTCGCCCTCCGTGCAGCTCACGTCCCCCTCGCTTATGCTGCGGTCCCCCATCGGCGATGGCGACGCGTCGTGACCCTCGCCGCCGTCTCGTGACGCCCGGCCCGTTCAACAATATCCATTGTGGTACATAATACACAACTAGTCTATGGTCCCGCATGCCTGTTCCTGACCCACTCGGTAGCCACCATCGTCTATAGTGAAGATATCAGCAATGAATAGAACAACCCAGTGCAAAACCTACCGCGACAATAACGAGGCACGAACTTCATCCGTTAAAGCGTCTGTCTAGGAGAGACTACCGCGACAAGTCCAAGTTGAATGCTGTCAGTGGGCCGTGCGAGTCGAAAAGCTGCTAAAATTGAAGTCAGTTGGGAGGATAGAACAAATCAAGACATAATTAATGGTGTGCGTCCGACGCAATCTGGACGACATTGATGAGTGTGACTAAATCGCTACTATGTCAGAAAGCGAAGAAACAGACGTGATTGACCCAAAAAGGGAATAATTAGAGTCTCCCTTGTCTACCTAAGCTTGTTCAAATGTTATCTTCGTGCTTAGACCACCCACCGGTCCAAGTGAGGTTACATCTTGTTCGTCCGTGTTACGCGCCAAGGCCCCTGCTGCCACCCATAAAGTACGCGACACCCTCGCGATAATCTCGCTTGCACAATGCTCGACTCTTCCCCAGTTGCTACCATCCCGCGCCCACTCAAACGGTCTGCCTCTGTGGCATCTCTGTCCACGCCGCCGCGCACACACCACAAGCGGAAGCGCGGCGGGTCCAAGCACACGAGGACGACGACTCGGACGCCGCACAACAGATCCAGGAGGCGGAGGACGAGGAGTCCTTCTGGCTCGCCGCCAACCCCACTGCCCCCGCGCCTCCGCTCCTCTACCGCTGTCTGCGGGCCCAGCAGTCCACGAAACCTCAGAACCCGTGTCCCCGCCGCCCTCGCACCGCAAGCCGCCCATTAAGCTCGCTGTTGCGGCCCTGGCTGTCGTCCCACACACGCCCCCGCCCAAGTCCGCGGCGAGCACAAGCACAGTCTCGCCCCCGTGCACGCCCCTCCGCCTCCCGCGCGACTCACCCAACAACCCCTTCCTAGCCTCCCCCGCCTCTCCCTCCCCCTCTGACGCCGGCGCTCCCTGCCCTGCGCCCCTCGAAGAGAAGCCTACCATGTCCTTCGTTTTGTACGTCCCCTTCCCCCCCTCTCCCCACGCGCATCGCTGACACTCATTTGGTGATTTTAGCCGCGGCGTGCGCCGCAGCTTCCCTAACCTGTACTACATCGACGCGCCTGCGCCGCCGCCGAACCCCAACGCGCAGCTGCTGCCGGAGCACCCCGACTTCGAACCGGAGGAGCGCGGGGTGCGCAGGCTGCTGTTTCCCGGCGCGCCGCGCAAGAAGGCGAAGGCGAAGGCCCGCAGCAGGCAAGAAGGCGCGGGCGGAGCGCGGACGGCAGGCCCGCCCGCGCGCGACCAGCCCGACGTCCGACGAGGACGACGCTGCGAAGCCGATGACCTCGACACCCTTCAAAACGCATGCACGAATATTCTGGATCACGTCGTGGCCAAGTGTAAAAAGTCTGGACTCTGATCTCTGCATTCTGGAAGTTCACTCCGCCGGTGCGTAGTAAGTGTCATGGATGCATGCATCCGTAACTCACACATGTCCAACAGACTCGCCGCTCGTCTACCGCTTTTTAGAGGATTACCTGGAGAAATATCGACACAATTTTTCCGGTATTCTTCATCATCTCCCGAGACGCAAAGTCGATCGCACCAGCCGCAATACTTTTTGGTAATCCAGGCCAGCCCTGACGCAGAGCCCTGCTAGAACTAGATGCGCACACCACCAACCTAGTTGATTTGCCAGAGGACGACTCCGCCGTCGACAGTGTGCTGTTGGAGCGTCTGAAAGCGGTCCTCGTTCCTGGCGGATTCCTCATTCGAACCACGACATCGGTATCGACAGCGACCTGCCACGCCGAACTCTCGCGTGCTGAATTTGATAATGTCTTCACTTCCGGTGCAATCGTTTATGCCCAAACGTCGACTTTACCCTCAGTGTTCCCTGTGAACCCTATCATCGACCAGAACAAAGTGGTGATGGTCCCATATGCTGTCGGCAACGAGATGTCGATCAAGGCTCCGTTGAAGGCGTTGGACGACACGTACGACCGCCTCATTTGGCTTGTAGCACCTCAGGGTTATGGCGCTGATGGTCTGCAGGGCTTCGGTGGCTCCTTCCGCCGGAAGTACCCGCAGCGTAATATTCGCTTGGCCGCGTTTGCTAGTTGCTACTCGGCCGACGAACGCGGCTTCATCATCGATCACTACCTGCCGCAGACTGGAATGGAGTGCGCATCAAGGTCTTGCGCATCATCTCTCCTCCGTGCCCAAGATCACACGGTCGGCAGCATTGCGAGAACGCATGTATTTCCCTCCACGAAGATGAGGTGCTGGTCGATGTCTCTATTGTCGCTTTCTCGGACACCGGCGTCTGGGCGGTCATCGGCACCGTAGCTTCACTCGGCCAGGCTTCAAATGTGCAACTCGTCGGCAAACCCATTTGGCCATCGTCATCACTGCACCTTCGAAGGTTGTACGTGTATCTCGATCGGAGCTCGCCGTCATCTCGACGCACCGGGGTCGGAGCGCAGTAATGACAAAGAACCACCATCTCCGTCTCGGGCGTACTCAAAACGACTCTAGTATGTCCCGACGCTCAAGTCCTTATCCTTCACCTCAATCGAGGCACATCTGGGACTCGTTGGCTACCGAGACGAACTCCATTGTAACTGCTCCCCCAAGTCCCTCCGCTTCTGACCTCGAAGATGACGATGACCCCCGCTCCGACTACTCCGCCCGCATATCCCAATGGATTGACAGCAGACTGCAAGTAGCTCTGACCAATCCAGATATGTGCCTGAAGTCGGCACTGCAGCTTACACACTCGCTAGCAACGCCCAAAGGACAAAGTCTGGGAAGTTTGTCTACCCCTTCTACCCGAAGACCTTTACCGCAAAGCACAATCTCCGTTGTACGTATGCCTACTGCTTGTCTACTCCCTAACTAACATGGTTTCCACAGACTACATTGATTCTCACTTTGGCAGACGACCATACGTCTGCGATAAACGGTTTACAGCTCGCTACACCCGAGATCGGCATGTAAAGAGATGCCGTGGAAAGGACACTGTACATATTCAAGAAGGGGCTACTATGCCTACTGTGGAGGATACCAGAATAACTAGTACTTTCTTGTCTACCTTGTTCAGTTGTTCAATTGTTCAATTGCTCTTTTTGTCCTACCGGTCCAAGCGCATTACTTGATATTTGGCCATGTTACGCCCAAAGGCCCCTCATCAGGAAAGCCGTAGCCGAGCCCGCTATGAGACGCTATGAAGTTGCTATGAAGCTCTATGAAGCCATATGCAGCGCTTTCAAGCACTCATACCTACATACCCTCTATGCAGCCGCCTTCTAGGTAGCTAGCGCTTGACAGCGCTGCAAAGCACTCATACCTTCATTCTGGTTTTCCTGATGCTGCCACAGGTTCCTTCCGCCACCCATAAACTTACAACTACATAACCCTGCATCCAACAGCAGTGCCCAACTTCCTCTTCTCCGGCATGAACCGCACGCGCAGCAAGTCCGAGGCGTCGCTCGAGCCCCCATCGTGGGACACGGGCGGCAGCTTCATGGAGCAGATGAGCAACCCCGGCTTGGCACTGGACGACGGCACGGTGACCATGAACGATGTGCTGCCCGGCCAGCACCACAGCCCGCACCACAGCCCACGCCGCAGCTCGTTCGGCGCACACACCACGCAGCGCTCGGAGGACATCCGCTCGCCGTCGCATCTCTTCCCGCCCGCGCCGCACGATTCTGATTACCTGAACCGCCAGTTCCTGTCGCCCGTGGAGCCGCCGCCGTCGATCCGCGGGTACCGGCACTACCGCAGCGCGTCGTCGGGGTCGACGAGGAGCGAGCGCGGGGGTGGGGGCTCGCAGCGGAGCGGCGCGTGGTCGCAGCGGCCCTCACCGGACACCTCGCCAGACGTGTCCCCGCACTCGCGCTACGAGGACCTGCCCGACGTCGACGGCCCCGGGCTGGTGCACGTGTCGAAGCAGAACGTGACGACCGTGCGCACGAGCAAGGCGTCGCACAAGCGGTGCAAGCGGAAGGTGGCGTTCTTCTGCCCCGTCCCTGGGTGCGGGAGCGCGTTTACAAGGAACTTCAACCTCAAGGGGCACATCCGGTCGCATAATGAGGAGAAGCCGTTCTTGTGCAAGTGGCCTGGGTGTGGGAAGGGGTTTGCGGGGCAGCATGATTGTAAGCGGCATGAGCAGCTGCATACAAACTATCGGCCGTTTACGTGCGACGGGTGCAATAAGCAGTTTGCGAGGATGGATGCGCTGAATCGACATTGTGCGTTTTTTCTCCTCTTCCTACCTTCCTCCTTCTTGATTTTTTAAAAAAAAGTGCATTCGGAAGGCGGGGCGGAGTGCCAGCGGACGCTCGAGGCCAACGGGCGGATGCCGGACTTTTCGAACAGGGGGCTGACGAGGAGCAAACTTTAGTGTTGCCGTCGAGTCGTAACTCGATCGCCAACTCGACCACGGAGACGGAGGATCCGTGGGCGAATATGAACGGCGTGACGTTGTAGTGCGCGCTGTTCCCTCGTCCGTTCCGTTCGTTCTCTGGTCCCCTGCTCCTCGTTGCTATCATCCCGCTCTCCAATCCGGCTCGTTTTCTTTTTCTTTTCTTTCTATGTGCGTTGTTCTGTTCTTGATTGTATCAAATCCATCCATCCCCCGGACCTTCTGTCTTTCCTTTCCTTTCCTTTTCTCTCCTTATACACAGTCCACCCGAGCACTATCGGACCAGATCCTTCTCTCCAGCACGCGTATACGTGAGGGTATGCTATCCACTGCAGGGTCCGACTCTTCTTTCCTGGTGTTCCTGTCAAGCCCCAGTCTATCTACTGATGAGCCGATCGGACGATCAGTGGCATCCGTGGCCGTCATGCAAGCCGCTTCCCGCCCCAGAAAGAACAAGCCTTCTTTTCGCTGCAAGTTTGAAGCTTGCGCTGCGACTTTCACCGAAAACCATAACGTTAACAGTGTGTTTTCAATTTGTACCTGCGATCTCAATAGCTGACCCTGAGCAAACAACAGACCACATGAATTCGCATTATAACATTCGCCTGTATGGGTGTCCGAAATGCGACGCAACATTTACAACTCCAGCAGTGAAACCCCGGCATTACAGATTTTGTAAAAGCAAGCGCTCCTCCTCGCCCACATCCTAAATGTTTGTCAGCTACGGTCAGTAGTTTCCACTGAAATGCAGAAAAGACCAGTCAGATTGACCCAAGAAGGGGCTGCTATACTTATTGCGGAGGATACCTAAATAATTAGAGTCTCCCTTGTCTACCTTGTTCAATTGTTGTCTTCTTGTCATGCTTGGACTCTTGGAACGAGTTGCCTGATGTTTGGCTGTGTTACTCCCGAAGGCCCCTCCAAACTCCTTCCTCCACCCATAGACACCCTCGCGATAATCTCGCTTCCACAATGCTCGACTCTTCCCCAATTGCTACCATCCCGCACCCCCTGAAATGCTCTGCCTCTGTTGCATCCCTGCCCACACCCCCGCGCACACACCACAAGCGGAAACGCGGCGGGTCTAAGCTCGGGCCTGTCCCCCACCGAAGGAGGCAGAGGAAGAGGAGTCGTTCGCTCGAATATTGACTCCAGGGGCCCGGAACTGGCCCTTTCGGTATATCTGAACGGAACCGTCTTCTACTTGGCCTTGTATACTTGGCTGAAATTTATTTTTTTGCCGCTTTCAACTTGAACTTCCAATCTCCTTACTATTCAAACTTCTCGTGCTCTGTTCCTAGTACTTTCCAACTGGGCCGTCGGACGACAATTCATCCATCTTGCTATGTATGAGGATTCATTCTATGCGTTATCCAGCGCGCGCGGATAGGGTGCAAGACTCTCTATGTTTGAGTTGCCGATATAGAGACTCACATGTACGCCGCAGGTGTCTCTGGCCCGTTCTTTGATCTGAGGGTCATATATATACGCACGGATGTGGTATGCGGTTGAATTCGGCGACGAAAATTGCTTTCATTACGCCATTGGATATCCTCCTTCAAGTCAACTCGCGACGGAACGGGATGGGACCCGTAATGAATAAAGCACACAGCCCTACGTACATGTTTTTTCAGGGATATCACAGCAAACGGGCTGTTCATGTCAGCCTCTTCGACGTTTTCAACAGCAATGGGATATATTTGGTTTCTCAAAGACAAGCGTCAAGGTTACGGCAACAATATCTCTTGACCTTCGCCATGCAGTCGCCAATTGTGAGTAGCGGCCCTCAAGCCTTGAACGACGACATATCTGTCGCTCCACAACGGTATAGTCAGAGCTGTTTGTATTCCTAATACTGATCAGTTCATTCCACAGAGCAAACTTTCTGCCGAATGCCGCTGACTTCGAGATCGTCGGTGGTCAATTTGTGCTCGGAGACTTGCACAACCATGTTGTTCCGCAGCCGCCCACGCGTATGTGATCTTGAGTACTTCACCAGCATCTTACGAACCGTGGTCTCTCTCAGGGTCGTTGACATCTTCCGCCGTGCGAATATTAATTTCGTCTGCGAAATGATTCTTACCTACGTTTTCTTTGCAGCCAGGTAACCGACCACGTACGCCCGACTGCATATCGGAGAGCGACAATTATTGCAGCCAATTATTGCGCCAAGGTCGAGGCTTTCCGCTGTACGTCCCAGGCCCTCCAGGAAATCTCCCTGAAGAGTATCGAAGAAACGGCGTGTCCATAGGCGATGTTGGCACCGTGACACCGGAGGGCGTATTCGATTTTTTCTTCAACATCTACCTTCCTTCCGATCACCCTATCAACGAACAGGTGCCAGATGACTTTTCCCCCTTATCACCCTACGCTCCTAAGGACATACTCCCTCTGGATTTCGATCCGGGAAACTATGTTTCCACTCCTTCTGTTCGGGGATTGACACCCAACTGGGATTCGCCCATTGAGTATTGTCGCACTGTTATTTCATCCGCATATAATTTATCATTTTGTAGGCAATTTCCTGGCGGTGATTTCCGTTTTCGATGCTTGGTCCCGAAAGGCGCTGTTCTGGCCCTCCCGCATGGTTCAAACCTCAATAAACTCCGAAATCTGGATGGGGTGCTAGAATATGCAGCGTGCCATGCGGATAGTTGGTATAAATTTGTTAACGGACCAAGAGGTCGGAGGCTAGAGAACGGTTCTCTCTATCTCATCACTGGTTGCGAAAAGTGCCCATCGTGGGGTATGGCCAATTTTCAAGCCGTTCCGGATGAAGACGAGTTCCAGCTATCGTTCAGACCCACCGCCGGAGAAGATGCTGGCTACAAATATCGCTGGCAGAGAGGCAATGCATGCGGAAAACAAGCCGACGCACCGACCGTGTCTGGAAGTCCGATCAACCAGACAGTTTTTGTCCACGGCTTTACCATCTCTCTCTGTAACAGCATATGGGGACGGCTTTTTGGAGACGTAGAAATATGCCAGCTGGCTGATCCGCAGTCGCCGAAGCAATCTGGCCAATTTGTTCCGTATGGATCTCAGCAGTCGTATTTTTCATGGGCTATTGGATCCTTTGGTGGGGGCGGAGGGAAACATGGTGCTGCGCGATATCATGACGGTGTCACGATATCTGGCTTCCCACCCACTTCTACGGTACGTTGATCAATTGAGAGTATGTCAGATACTAAACTGTCTGTAGATTTTTCATCCTTCCCGATTATTGAACGACTATCTTCTACGCCAGGCAAGCAGAACATATTTTCACTTTGAGAAAATCTAACTAGACCTATTCAGTTGCCCGAAGCAACGGTTGCGATAACACACGATGATGACTGGCTTGATATATTTCGAGACGTTCGTCTCCCCTGCTTCTGAAATTCCGCACTAAGAAAACTTTAATCTAGGACAGCACGTCTGAAATGCAAGATTCAATGACGAACCAAATCTCTGTCAAACTTCTTGTCAAGGCGGAACATGGTTGGTGTTGACGCCTGCTTTTTGTACGTCTCTGATAAAACTCTTGCTCTCAGGCGCCGCTTTCTTCCAGCCCAAGTCACAGTCGACATTCTCCACCACTAAGCTGGTAGCGCTCCCGTCGGAGCTTAAATATGTCGAAGGCGTGGAGTCTCCCGACGTAGAAATGCTGCCCGCACCTCTCCTACAACGAACTGGTAATTTCGGGGAGTTACCTTCTCCTGCCTCCCTACAAAACGAGAATCAGTCGAAGGAAGCATTAGAATCCCGCAGGTTGCCACAATTAAGCTTCCCATCGCTTTTGGCTCGAGAGGAAGTACGTGCTTCATTCTACTTCGGTATGTCGCTCAATTTGTTTGCACACTCGCCCAGTCGCCCGAATCGATTTTTTACCCTGGAGCGGGAGGGAGCCATAGAGCCTCTGAACCCTCCTCCCCACACTTTGAAATGAGCAACTTCCATGACGACACTGAACCACCATCTCCTGTCGTTTCTCAAGAAGATTGTCTATGGAGCGCCCGAAAGGATTACGAGCCTGATCAAGACTCAGGCACTTCATCTCTCCGGCTGGACAGCAGGAACTCGCATAGCGATCTCGAGCCTTCGTTTCCGGTCTCCCCGCAGGGTCATACTCAAGGGCAGCCAGGCCTGCATTTGGGGCCTTCCGATTCATCCCATCATATCCCTCCTCTTTCTTCTCGGGGGGACACCGGCGCTCCCCTCCCTACCATGAACGACGGGCTACCCGGCCAGCGCCACAGCCCGCACCACAGCCCGCGCCGCAGCTCGTTCGGCGCACACACGACGCAGCGCTCGAAGGACATCCGCTCGTCGTCGCATCTCTTCCCGCCCGCCCCGCACGATTCTGATTTCCTGAGCCGCCAGTTCTTGTCGCCCGTGGAGCCGCCGCCGTCGATCCGCGGGCGCCAGCACTACAGCAGCGTGTCGACGGGGTCGACGACGAGCGGGGGCTCGCAGTGGAGCGGCGCGCGGTCGCAGCGGCCCACACCGGACACCTCGCCGAACGTGTCCCCGCACTCGCGCTACGAGGAGCTGCCCGACGTCGACGGCCCCGGGCTGGTACATGTGTCGAAGCAAAACTCGACGGCCGTGCGCACGAGCAAGGTGTTGCACAACCGGCGCAAGCAGGAGGCGACGTTCATCTGCCCCGTCCCTGGGTGCGGGAGCACGTTTATAAGGAGTTTCAACCTCAAGGGGCACATCCGGTCGCATAATGAGGAGAAGCCGTTCTTGTGCAATTGGCCTGGGTGTGGGAAGGGGTTTGCGAGGCAGCATGATTGTAAGCGGCATGAGCAGCTGCATACGAACTATCGGCCGTTTACGTGCGACGGGTGCAATAAGCAGTTTGCGAGGATGGATGCGCTGAATCGACATTGTGCGTTTTTTTCTCCTCTTCCTACCTTCCTCCTTCCTGATTTTTTTAAAAAAAAGTGCATTCGGAAGGCGGGGCGGAGTGTCGGCAAACGCTCGAGGCCAACGGGCGGATACCGGACTTTTCGAACGAGGTGCTGGTACCGGGCGACGGCGGGGGCGGGGGCGAGGGCGGGGGCGGAGGTGGGAGCGGCGCGCGCACGCGCTCATACAGTACGAGCAGCTACCCCGGGTCGCCCGAGCCACCCGCGCTGTGCATGCCAGGCGCGATCACGAAGACGGAGGACCCGTGGGCGAATATGAACGACGTGGCACTGTAGTGTGCGCTGTTCCCTCGTCCGTTCCGTTCGTTCTCTGGTGTTACTCGGTCCCCTGCTCCTCGTTGCTATCATCCCGCTCTCCAACTTTCCAGCTCGTTTTATTTTTATTTTCTTTCTATGTGCGTTGTTCTGTTCTTGATTGTATCAAATCCATCCATCCGCCGGACCTTCTGTCTTTCCTTTCTTTATACACGGTCCACCCGGCACTATCGGACCAGATCCTCCTCTCCAGCACGTCGTATACGTGAGCATAAGTGGCAGTCGTAGGATCCGTGGCCGGCACGCAAGGCGCTTCCCGCCGCAGAAAGAACAAGCCTTCTTTTCGCTGCAAGTTTGAAGCTTGCGCTGCGACTTTCACCGCAAACTATAACCTTAAACGTGTGTTTTCAATTTGTATCTGCGATCTCAAAAGCTGAGCAAACGACAGATCACATGAATTCGCAGCATTCGCCCG
Source organism: Mycena rebaudengoi (assembly GCA_029282285.1). NCBI lineage: Eukaryota > Fungi > Basidiomycota > Agaricomycetes > Agaricales > Mycenaceae > Mycena > Mycena rebaudengoi. The sequence continues at coordinate 67,180 of JARJCX010000367.1, forward strand.
TATGGGTGTCCGAAATGCGACGCAACATTACAACTCCAGCAGTGAAAACACGGCATTACAGATCTTGTAAAGGCAAGCGCTCCTCCTCGCCCGCATCATAAATGTTTGTCAGCTACGGTCAGTAGTTTCCACTGAAATGTAGAAAAGATCAGTCAGATTGACCCAAAGAAGGCTTATTGCGGAGGATACCTGAATAATTAGAGTCTCCCTTGTCTACCTTGTTTAATTGTTCAATTGTTATCTTCGTGCTTAGACCATCCACCGGTCCAAGCGAGTAACATATTGTTTGACCGTGTTACTCCCGAGGGCCCCTGCAGCTCCTTCCTGCCACCCATAAAGTACGCGACACCCTCGCGATAATCTCGCTTGCACAATGCTCGACTCTTCCCCAATTGCTACCATCCCGCGCCCACTCAAACGATCTGCGTCTGTTGCGTCTCTGCCCACGCCTCCGCGCACACACCACAAGCGGAAGCGCGGCGGATCCAAGCACAGCGACGTCGCCACAGACGAGGACGACGACTCGGACGCCGCGCAGCAGATCCAGGAGGCGGAGGACGAAGAGTCCTTCTGGCTCGCCGCCAACCCGGCTGCCCCCGCGCCCCCGCTCCTCTATCGTCGTCTGCAGGCCCAGCAGTCCACACAACCTCAGACATCATCCGCGCTCGGCGTGCCACCCGTGTCCCCGCCACCCTCGCACCGCAAGCCGCCCGTCAAGCTCGCTGTTGCGGCCCCGGTTGTCGTCCCGCACACGCTCCCGCCCAAGTCCGCGGCGAGCACGAGCACGGTCTCGCCCCCGTGCACGCCCCTCCGCCTCCCACGCGACTCACCCGACAACCCCTTCCTCGCCTCCTCCTCTCCCTCGCCCTCCTCCTCCGCCCCCGCGAGCCAATGCCCTGCGCCCCTCGAAGAGAAGCCCACAATGTCCTTCGTGTTGTACGTCCCCCCCTCTCCCTTCGTACATATGCGCATCGCTGACACATTCGTTTGTTCCATTGCAGCCGCGGCGTACGCCGCAGCTTCCCGAACCCGTACTACACCGACGCCAACGCGCCCGCGCCGCCGCCGAACCCCAACGCGCAGCTGCCGCCGGAGCACCCCGAGTTTGAGCCGGAGGAGCGCGGGGTGCGCAGGCTGCTGTTTCCCGGCGCGCCGCGCAAGAAGGCGAAGGCAAAGGCCGCAGCAGGCAAGAAGGCGCGGGCGGAGCGCGGACGGCAGGCCCGCCCGCGCGTGACCAGCCCGACGTCCGACGAGGACACCGTGAAGCCGATGAAGAAGCTGGACTTTGCCGCCGCCACTGCTTAGATTGGTGCACGTCTCCCTAATGCCCTCGTTATTTTATCTCTCGATATTTTCTCCCGATGTTTGTCCCGATACTATTTGTTCACCGCATCTTTCATTCATTCAGTTCATGTGCTCCATCCATTCTCCCTCATCGCGACACCCACCCACCCGCCTACATACGATTGATCGATTACTTAGCACGTATATACACTGTATCTCTACTATCGAATCTAGGACTATGAACGCAGAAATAAAATGCCAGCTTTAACTTAGGAAGATACGCGACTGGCTAAATTCTGTGCCACACGGGGAGCTGCACTTGCATTTACTGATTTTTTTTTCGAGTGTCGAACAATATCCATGTTTCTTATTTGCGACAAATCGTCGTTTCGACACCAGGACACCAGGCATATGCAGCATGTGGTTTTATGGCGGCGCATAGTACATGGAAAGAAGGTAGACGACGACAGATAGAGAGAAGAATCGATCTATCTACTCCTCGGACCGCAGGCGGGCGGCGGCGTTCGTGACCTTGATCCCGAGTGCTTTTGCCCTGTGGGAAGTGTCAGCACGAGCATTGAATAGTAAATAGGGAGGGGGAGATGAAAACGAAAACGGAGGGAGGGTATGTGAAAGAGAGATAGGGAGACACGCACCGCTCCAAAATGACCGTGCGGTTCCGGCTGCTCACGCCGTGCGCAATCTCGGCCGCGAATGTCTTGTTGTGCATCAGCAGCAGGTCGATCTCGCGTACGTTGTTCACGAGGAACTTCTTGAGCCCGCTGGGGAGTAAGTGGCGCGTCTTTTTTTATTGCGTATCAGCACGGTAATACCACAAGGGATATGTGGGGATACAACACACCTTCTTGTTGCTGCCGTATCCAATCTACGCATTCGTTAATGTCAGCGGAAAATAATTATATGTAGGGAAGGGGAGGGGAAGCGCACCTTGGGCATGGGGGTCTGCCCCTTGAAGCGGCGCCGGACCCTGTTATCGATACCCTTAGGCTTCCGCCATGCCTCCTTCACGCCGTGGTACCGGTCCGACTGGTGGCGCCTAGGTGTGCGCGGGTCAGCATTTTATGGTAGAATATAATATATGCAATGCAGGGAATGCAATGCAAGGAGTGCAACGCACTTGAATTTGTTTGTGCGCTTTTTGACGATGGGGATCTTGGCGGCCATCGGGGCTGCTTAATTGCCAAAAAAAAAAAAAAGTCAGTTTTTGTGTTTGTCGTGAGCGGTAGATTGGATTTGGATTTGGGGGCAAAGGGGAAACGGGCTCGCGCGACGCGGGGGAGTCGGACGGCGAGTACGGGAGTGCGGGGGTACTCACAGAAATTGGTTGGCGGGAGGGAGAGAGGCTTGTGAGGGAGGCTGTTGCCAAACACGCGCAATACTTGTCAGTTGTTCCCACGGTGGTCGGATTCACGTGGGCGTCACGTTTTGTCACAGTCGATGGCTCCTATCTTTCGACACTGATACTCTCAAATAATTCGATAGGCTACCCCAGATGTACCCACCCGCACGTTGCGAGGTTTGATATACGGAATTGAACGCTACTGGACACTTGTTTAAATTCCGCCTCCACGTGCGATCCCGATTAGGGAATTGATGGCGGCACGAAGCTTGCCGAGGACCCTTGCCGTCAATGCGCCGATGACCAAGCACTGTCCCACAAAGTCCAGAAAATGTATGCTAAGAATCACAACAGAGAGAAATCCAGATGGATGAATTGAAGGCAATTAAATACAAGTGTCTATTCTCATCCTCGCTCTTCATTTGCGTGAAGAGTACCCGCAATTCGATGCCCCTCCCCTCCCTCGCTGCGCTCGGGGGGTCCCCCGAGCCGGGGCATCTCAGGCGGGCACGCTAAAGACTCGTTCCCGCTTCTTGCTGATCTTCACCTAGCCCTAACCAGCCACGGTGGGACGACACGGCAGATACCCGGAGTTTTCGCTTGCCCTAACTCCTCGAAAGCGGTTCGCAGGCGTCGGGCGCATCAGCGTTGAGCAGTAACAGTGGGCGATGACGCGATGGCAACGTGTGACAGGTGCGGCGAGCGACGAGGATGGTGGGAGGAAGAGAGAAACAGTGGCTCACTGCTTGTGGCTGACGTTGTTTGACGTGGGCGGAGCTTGAATTCGCCGAAAAGCTGCCGCCATCAATTGCCTAATTGGGATCGCACGTAGAGGCGGAAAAGCAAAAGTGCTACTGGACCTACTGGCCGTGATGGAGCACCGGATGACGGGTACCGGAACCGAAATCCTGCCCAAATTAGGTAGTGTCAGCCCCTAACAACACTTTCTCCAAACCACACTGAGCAATTAACCATGCCCTCAACCTCATCTTCGGAGACATCTGGTATCAGCCTCAAGAGGAAACGGTCGACAGACACCGACGCGAAGGAGGCGCGTCGCAAGCTTCTGAACCTGCTGCGGCAGGACAAAGGATTCGAAATGATTTGTGAACCGACTTGGGCGAGGGTGCTGGAGGAAAACGGAGAGGTAGTCTCTGGTACTTTCCTCATCTCCTTGAACAGATTCTCATGCTTCAGGCAGAGTATCTCCAAGCCCTTCACTGAGGCGCACACATTCTTCGCAGACATAGTTGAGGCGAATGGGGAACCCATCCCTCTCCGAGAAGACGACGATCCACCAAAGACATTGCAGCATCTAATGCCGCCACCTGCCGCTGAGGATATCTACCAGCAGGCTGCAGCAAACTTGCAAAGCAATCCCCTTTGGCAAGGGCTATCATCTATGGAAGCACTCGATCATCATGGTCAGTTGATGCCGTTCCTCTACACTTTCGATTCGCAAACATCCCGTAGAACAAGACGGCGTCGTGTCGAACGGCGATAGACCTCGTGCTCATGACGGCCGTCCAATTGGCCCAGTCGCAGATTGGCCAAGACCAGACGCTTGATCAGAGTCTGTGCGATCGCCATTCCCTAACTGGCGACAAGTGCTCGGTTGCAGGTTCTGCGAACGTAGGGGCTTGGGTGGTCCTGCAACAGGAGTTCGAAGTACCCGAAAAACAGCTTCGACCGGGACTCGCCGTCCACGGTATTTTGGACTACGTGATTGGTGTCGTTCGCGCTGACAAAGGTGTGTGTTGATCCCCCCAATCTTACATTTGACAAACTTCTCGAGCAATTGTTTCTGCACTTATTCCAGCCCGAGCGCAGCTGAAATCTCGTACGTGCCAGCACAGATACACGATCCTTAATTTATGCATATACAGCCAAGCCCTTCCTTTATGCCGCTGAAGTACACCTCAGCTATCTCAGGGACAGCCTCACGGCCATCACAGAGGCGAAGTCTACAATGGAAAACCCCCAATACTTCGCGCAGGTCGCTTCTCAAGGGGCGGCGTTGTGCGTCTTATCGTACGTATGGCATATTCAACCCCTCGCACTTTTCTGATTAAATGCAGCAAACGACGTTCCGCCGTCACCGCCCTGACCGACGGAGTTGAATGGAAGTTCATCCTAGTTTCCAAAACTGCGGACGCAGAAGCGGAGGAAGCTCTCAGACGGTCGAGTCGGAAGACGTCGACGTCCAAAGAAGCCTCTGGACCAGCGGCTTCCGAAATACCGTTCAAAGCAGCAGCAACCCGGAAGCTTTATGTCTTCAACCAGGATCTCCCCATAATCCTGCGACTCCTGACACACGCAGTTTGTGTCCACTTTTCGTGCTTCATTCGACTGATCCTGATATGCTACGCAGATCGTGTCATCCCCTGGGTTGTTCAAGAGTGTGGCCAGGGGTTGAATAGATGTTACGTCCTCGACCGTCTCTCCCACATGTGCATGAACGAGCATGTGCGGACCCAGGTAAGACCGTCTGCACCACCGTTGCCGCATCCGAATATTACACTATAAAGACTTTGACAAAAAAAGCTTTTTATATCCAGGAGACTAAAAATGGGGGATTCAGACCAAGACTCCAAGTCCCAGTTGAAGTGGTCCATGGTACCAAAGTCTAAAGGTCTGATTGGTGTATACTGAAAGACATGTATTCATCAAGTATTTATGATCAAGCGCATTTATTGTATTTTAAGTAATACGAGATTGCTCCGAATCCATTCAAGGGGCCGGGGGTGGAGAATCCAAGGCCACGACGCGCAAGTCTAGGAGCTAGAGTTTGCGCCTCAATTTTCGGAGAAAACCTGGGGAATGGTCGGGGTAATTACTGCACATAAACCCGAAGTCAAAGCGTGAAATAGTGATTGCACAACAGATCTTGTTTGAACAGGCTTGTCACTGTTTGCATCAAAAGCCGCCCGCACGGAACACGGTCCGGAATAGCCTTATATGGATACGCCGTTGGGATCTCAAATTTCAAACTCACATCGACTGGTCTGTATATCCACGAGCTCGCCTCTCATATACAGACATAATCGTCGATAAGAATCGCCTCCAGAATCCTTACTTTGAAATGAAATGTGCGCCCACAGACACGGCTGCCAGGGTCGGGCGCCAGAGGGGAGTACCGATTTAATCAAGGGGACTAGTTGCGCGCAGAATACGCCGCCTTCGTCGCGCACGTCAATGCCAGCGCGCCCGGGCCGTACCACATCTTCTTCCTCACCGGCGTGCACCCCTTTCTCTCTGCGTTGCATGTATTCATTAATATGGATTTGCGTCGCACCGTGCCTGCGCCCTCGCGTCCACGCGCACGGTGTTCTACATGCCCGAGCCCGACGCGGTGTACTACTTCTCCGCCACTGGCGTCTAATTCTCGACGAACCGCTGCCATCGTCGACGTCGGGTCCGAGGCGCCGGACTACTAGCTCCCTGCGCCGGCGGACAAAGTTCTGCTACACCATCGTGTGGGCGTCCCACAAGACCGCGCCAAACGCTATCTAGACGGGCATGACCCCACGACGCGGCGACGGCTCTCATCGCCGCTTACGATGCTCCAAGCGAGGCCGTTGTCTCCGAGCAGCCTGCCTCCTCCGCCCTTACGCACGACATGAACAATATCCTCGCCGACCATCGTAGTACGGCTCCCGACATTTCAGCACTTGTACAGGCCATACACCCCACGTCGTTCGCGCCTCTCGCACAGCTCCTCGACGACCTCAACATGCCCCACGGGGTCGTCCTCGCAGGGCATAACGGCAGCATCATCAACTTCCTGGCTCACCCGCCGGCACGCTGCCCGCGCACGCCTCCCTCCGCACCGTCTACGCACCCACGCTCACCGTACTCGCCTCCATCCTCGAAGACGAGTTCCATGTTTCGAACGAGCTGTTCTCCACTCTCCGCACTCTCTGGAGAGCCTGGCATGGGCTCCCAGAGGCATATCCTCCCGGTACCGATACGCTCGACGAACCTTAAATTGTCTCTTGGCTCTCACCCGGTGTAACTGCCGACGGTATGTACAAGGCGCTAGAGAAACTCGAGATCTGCTAATTTCTGTTCGTCCCCCTATGCGGTACCCATTGCTCCGTGGATGCTGCATCTCTCATGCTATATGTATAGTACAGCGCCCACCCTATCTGCCCCTCCGCTGCCTCCGACGACAACGACTTCGCCCCCATCGCTGCCATCCTTCGCACCGCGCTCGCGCTCGTTTACACCTCTGCCCCCAGCCGTGGGCGCGCTTCCCCGCGTGTGCACGCGGCTCGCGGTGGCGGGGTTCGCGGGCGAGGTGGCCGGGCTGCGGCTGGTGTACTGCGTCGTCGGCGCGGACGAGGCGTGGGGGAGGCGAGGGGCGCGCTGCAGAGCCGACGCGGAGGACCTGGCGGGGTATACCGCGCGCCGCGCGCAGAGACTCAAGGCGCAGGGCTACGTGCCACATTTGCGGGAGGGGCCTGCATTGGCGTCGGTGGCGTGTTGATGCGCCCTGTCAGAGCGTGTCGATGCGCCGCGTAGCTGTCTCCCCGTGTGTACATTACTATCCTCCAACCGAGCCTATTCTTCCGTGTTCTTGGCCGCCACGCGGGATTAATCGTAAAGTCTCGCTCGCTCGGGAGGTATGTATGTATTCATGGACTATATATGTGTTTATTTATTACTTATGTCGTCGTTGTTAACTATTGACGAAACAGGGTCACTTGTGCATGGCGCCACTTTGGATATAGACTCCCCGGGACTCATCGATAATCTACTGCGTGGGTGAGGGCCGGGAGGAGTGTGTTCACTGGCTATTCGTTGTTTCTGGAGTGCTTATACAGACGGAACAGACGGCCGCTTTGGAGTCTGGATCGTATGGACCAGGACCTGTCCGCGGCGCTGTTGCATCCATATTATCCGTGGGCGACACTCGCTTCCCGGGGGTGTGCGGCGACTCGCGACCACCTGCGAAAACAACTTACATACATAGGCGCATACCGGGGATTAATTTCATTGCATCCATCCATCCCTGCGCATGCAATTCTGCCGGGGCACTGAGTGGCGACGCAGTGCACGCGAGCGAACGAGGTGGCGGCTGCCCATAAATGTAGCGATATTCCCCGCTACATAATTCGACTTCCAACGGAGTCGCCCTGAGAGCGGGGAACTGCAGCGGTTGCTGTGGCGTCCCCCCTAAGTGCGCAACGCGTACGGATACGGTGGCGTCTCAGCAACTGCATTCCGCCGGGACAGCCTGCCCAGGACACTACATGCACGTAATGGGCCGTGTAGATATGTCCACCCATGTCTGGGCGGAGCTTATGGGTGCGTGCTATTTAATATTTATTAATATTTCTCGAGTGCTGACTGACGACTCGGAAGCAGAAATAAGCAAGCACAAGGACTGCGGCGCTAGCCCGTATGGTACTACGACAGCCGCTCTCTTCTCGCCGAGATTATGTTCCCCGTCTGGGGAGCCTGAGTTGTTGAGGCGGTCGGTGATAGGAGAAGTGCTATTTATTATTTCTCGATGTTAACCAACGAAACAGAACTATGAATTGCGCTAGCCTACCTCCTGTCAGTGCATGCGGCACGACCACTTTGGACGGACACCCATGGGCTTATCCTGAGTGTGCTCACTCGCTATTCATTATTTCTCGAGTAATCATCGATGGAAAAGGAACAGAGCATACCTCCGTACATGCCGTACGCGCCGATTTTGGAGTCAGGACGGACCTGTCCGCGGCACTACTGCAACGCTGTCCTTAGACGACGCGCACGTTTCGGGGTGCTCGGCGACTCGACGTGTCCCCTGGATTCCAGGACGAAACCATACAATTCCGTGAGCTCAACGGCCCTGGAGGTCTACATCATTGTTTAATGGTTTTTATTTATTTTTGGCCGACTGAAGCTGGCCGCGTAGCAGTGGGATTCGGCAACATGGTCGTTGATCTTTTTTTTCTCGGCTTTGAGGTGTGTTCGCGGGCTATTTATTATTTCTCGGGTGTTGACTAACGAAACAGATTTAGCAATAGTGCTAGCCTGCTGGGTCCGGATTCAACGCCGGGAGGAGCTTGTTGAGGCGCTTGGGGATGTAATGGAGGTGTGTTCGTGGGCTATAGCGCTATTTATTGTCTCTCGATGTTAACCAACGAAACTGAATTATCAATATGCTGGATCGGGATTCAACACCGGAAGGAGCTTGTTGAGGCGTTCGGTAATAGGGCGGTGTGTTCGCGGGCAATTTGTTAGTTCTCCAGTGTTTTTTAGGAGGGAGGTGGGCTATTTACTATTTCGAATGTTGACCAACGAAACAGAATTATCGAAAGCGCTAGCCTACCTCCTGTCAGCACATGCGGACTTTGGATAGACGCCCATGGACCTATCCATGACTGAAACCCTGTCCTTGCACGACGCGCACTTTCCGGGGTGCTCGGGGACTCGCCACAGGTAGATTCACGACCCATACTTCGGGACGAAACCATACAATTCCGTACGCTCAACGGCCCTGGGGGCACTGACATGTCTTCATTGTACATTGTCGTTTAATGGTTTTGTTTCCATGGAATGAAGTCAGTCGCCACCGACTAAAAACGGGTGGAGCTTATACGGGCCATTCATTATCTCCCAAGTGCATCCACGGAAGCTAACAGAATTACAGTACATGTCGCACACGACAGACGCCCATAAGTTCATCCCCTGTAACGACGTGCATTCAGGGTGAATTCGTATAATTCGGTACGACACCAGTGGCGGCCAAATGTCGGTATGTAGTGTACTTACCACAGCCTGAAGCTAAAAATAAAATGCAATCAAAGAAGAACGGAAACCTTAAAAACGGTCTAATCCTGGACCGCGACGCGCGCCGCCCCTAAGCTGTGGAACCTTCAGGAACGCGAGGTTCGCGCGCAGACGCGTCAATATTCCGGAGTATTCGACCGTGACAATTATAATGGCATATAGGAGTGCCAGGGCTCGCCCGGAGAACGGAGGAACTGCCACTGTGGTGGCGGCCCCCTAAATGAATCGCGGCGCATGCAGATGTGGCGTCTCAGCAACTGTGCATTCCGTCGGGGACAGCCTTCCCGGGACATTACACGCGGGCGCGCCTCCGGAGTCCGTGTAGATATGTCTACCCGGGCGGAGCTTATGAGTATGTGCTGCTTATTATTTCTGGAGCGCAAATAATTGGCTAATAAAACTAGCGAAACAGAAATACAAGAACGGCAGCGCGGCGATATCCTCCGTGTATGCCGCACACGACCATATTGGACAGACGCCCTGGATCCTGTCAATTCTACGTTGTATAAAGATTATGGCTGTCCGCAGTTTTTTGAACTCCGCCGGCAGTTGCCGTATAATCGACGTGGAACAACCTGTCGAAAGCTGCGAGGCACAGCAGCAGACGTGTCGATGCAAGTCCAACGCGTCAGTTTTGCCGTGGCTATAGCCGCGGATTGGCCGCGGCTCACGAAGAGATTGCTGGAGCGCGAAGAATCGCTTGTTAGCATTGCTTACTCGTCCGGCGACTTGCCATTGGTTGGCCATCGGACCTGCTGGGATAATAGATGCGCGACCAAGCCATGTATATGCTCATGGATTCTGGAGGCCGGCACAAGCCAAATGTTGGTACCTGTCGGTACGAAACCAAAAATAAAAGGCAATCAGAGAACTTGACGGACGGAATTGGGACGGAACGAAAACCATAAAAACTTGGACCGCGACGCAGTCCACTCCCGCGGCACCCCCAGGTGCCGAAGCTCTGAAATTTAAACACCAATTGATTCCGACGCTAGAGGTTTTTCAGATGTGCCGCCATTACAGCAATTCCCTTCTCTTCGGTACTCCGCTCGGTATGCCATTATACTCATCATGATGCTGAGTACTTAGGAATGTCTCCAAAACGACGCGTCTGCTCGCGTTCCTGAAGGGCGGAGATGTACACCGTAATTAAAACGCGTCGCGTGCAGATGTGGCGTCCGCAGCCTCGTCTTTCCAGCTGTGTATTCCGTTCTTGATTCCGTTGGCGGAAATTGCTGTAGTGAAGCAATAGTAAAGCGCCTCAGCTGAAATACCCCAATTAAACCGCGTCGTGGGTACTAGTAACCTCAATGGGGACACTCCGCAAACCGCAAATGGGGAACGACACGCAGAAATGTCTGAACCCTGAAGGTGCAAAAGCTATTGTCTTCTTCGACGATTATGCGACATCTTAGCAACTTTACAAACGCATGTTCGGAGCCTGGCCTAATGGCCGCAGCACAAAAAAAAAGATACCCCGGAATCATGCATCATGGGTGTGCACCACGCGGTGCCGATGCAGTTCAAACGCACGTTCAGCGTAAGATAATAGTCGTACAATTTATTTTATGTTTTAACTAGGCGGCAGGTACTGTAAAACTACATCTATCTATCTGCAATATGAAAAGGGCGCTTTGCGATGACGGATGGGACAGCATTGGTGCATAGCGGGCCGGGTGTAAAGATGGGGTTTAAATTCGGGCAGTGTCTGGTGGCGGGAGGATGGATGTGGGGGAGGGGTATGGTTAAAACAAATGTAATGTAGGAATCTGCTCTAAATATATGCGTTAGAAGTCGGGGATGAGGATACAAGGGTCTATGGCGGTCGTGGTCGCAGTCGTTTTCTTCGGCTGTCGGCCCATGCAGCCAGCAGCCACAAGAAGTCGACGACCGTCGCGGGGGTCACCGTGCCAGTGAGCACATACGGAGCCCCTGCGCGAGCTCCGGCTTCCACTCTAGACGTCTAACAGCTTCGGCATAGTCGACCCACTCTCTCGTCCGCTCGTTGCTCTCCAGCCAGTCTTGGTCGAGGGCCGCAACGTCCAGCTCGTAAAAGTGGTAGATCGTGGATGGGGTTTGTATGGTGGTGACGTAACGGGTAATTGTGCCACGCACGCCCGCTGTAGAATGGACAGGAAAGTGTGCAAAGGAGATTGCATCAGGAGATGAGGAGCGGTAGAGGGACAAAGGTAGGACCTTCTTCCAGGGCTTCCCGTGAAGCAGCAGCCTCCAACTGTACGTCTGACGCCTCCCAACCGCCTTTTGGTACTGGGAACGGGCATCAGCACGCGCGCCGCACGCGACCAGTGACACACTCACAAAGCCAGTTGTCCCCTCGTTTTCGACTTGTTATTACAAGGATCTTGGCTGCTGCTCGAGCGATGGGAATTGCGCAACACACTACACGCGGAACGGTGCGACCTTTGGTGCCCATGGCGGGCCGGGAGAGGGCAGCGTAGGTGTATGGATTGTTCAGGACGCCTTCATCAGCTGAATGACGTTGAAATGGACGCAATTGGCGCCCGACGAAGGGAGGGGATGAGGGTGACGTTTTGGCGCGACGCGTAGCGGAAGAGGGGATGAGGTCTGGGGAATCTGAGGCCAGACTATATAGTGGCAAAGGTAAAAGTACCGGTGCAAGGCGTGTTTGTGGTGGGTGGTCTTGTGCAGCCGTCAGCGAGAAACAGAAAATTCTAAAACAGAAACACAGGAGAGCTTACATTACGTGATGTGATTCACGCTTTTCGCCACAAACGTGCGTCGGCACCCCGGCCTCCGTGGCCGAAGTCCGGTTACAAATGTAAAAAAATTATATGCTCTCTCTAACATGTTCTCTAATGTAACTGTCTACTCGTTCCATCTGAACACATGGAACATCATTGCCCTGTCGTCTGAGAAAAAAAATCCCACTCACGCAACAAGGAACATGCACAGAACACCGACGGCCATCGCCACAAACTGCAGCCCATGTCAGGCCATGTCGGCTTTAAATTCCACAGAATACATACCTCTCGCACGGCCTGCGCACCGCTCTTGCTCTCCGTGAGCAGTCTGATTACAGGAATCAGTGCGAGTCACATAAAAATACACATGGACCCACGTCGGCAGAACGGCAACGGCGCCGATGTACAGAAATCCTCCGGCAACAAAGGGTATCACCTATGTGGCCATCAGCAATGCTCCGCAAAAACCGAACGATGCCTCTAACCATATCAGACAATTGCACTGTAGTCCCAAGCAGCCCACTCGCATCTTGTCTCACACCGGCAGCCAAGTCAACGGAAACCCGGTCCGCATTCGAGGCAGTGGCGTTGTGAACTGCGATCCCAATAAAAGTACTGACACAAATTTCAGCCTTGCATCGTAACTCCGAAAGAGAGACTTTGCCGTACCCAACCTGGTGAGAATGCGATAAGGATTTCATGCGGGCAGGCGGGGTTAACGAGCAAACGTGTCAGAAAAAAAAGAAGCCAGTGGGAAATGGTGTGAGAAGGAGAAAGGCAAAACGCGTGTGCAACGCGGTACTTACAAAGGCTCCAATCGCAGTAAGGAATTGGGACTGCATCGCCTGTTTCTTTGTGAAGCCACTCCGTATGAGAATAGAATAGTCCGCAATTTCGTGGGGTATCTGCGCTGAAGGATGAACGGGACGGACAGGGCGACACGGCGCCTCGACAGACCTCGTGAGCGAAACACGCGAGGGTAGTCGTCGCGCCAATCAAGGGCGAGGCATAGAAAGATGCAGCCATCCTGACAGTGCAAGTCAGAAGAAAGGCCACGCGCCAGAAGAAAAAAAACACATACGCAAGTCCATCCGTGCTAAAAACACCTGTAATTAGCGCAAGTAGACCGCGATGGTAAGGATAAAGTTCCTTACATATTGTGTACGAAATCACCAAACAGATTGAGGTATGCCGACATTTTAGACGGGCCAGTCGCGGATTTGGCGGGTGCTGCTGCCGCGACCTCCTCCTTTTCAGAGTTTGTCCTCGAGCGGAGGCCACCCTCGGAGACGGACACCGATGCCCCAGAAGCCGCGGCACTTTCGCCATTGGAATGGGAGTGCGAGTGAGAGTGAGAGTGGCCACCCTCTTCTTCACCCCCAAGCACCCGTAGTGTCTTTTCCATCATAAAAAATGATGCGAAACCCACGAAGATTCCAAGGCTATAGTGGGGATAAATAATAATTCGGGTAAATGCCAGAGTAATTCTCGACCAACCCGATCAGGATATTCCGCTTCTCCTCCACGACGACAAGGTGCAGGTGTACGCCATCGCCCCCGTCTTGGTGTTCCCCCATGAATGAGTGTGGCACGAGATGGAGAAAACACGTCAGAGAGGAGCCCGCCTGTCTGCGCGTCCCCCAGCGCACGTAAGAAAGAGGTGTAAGTACACAGGAGGCATTACTGACGGCAAATGCAGTCATCGTGTTCAGCGTGTTGCCGTTGATCTGCGCGGGGATGAACGCGAGGATGAAATTCGGGACCCTGAACACCATTCGTGAAAGAGGGCAAAGCGGGTGCATAAGCGTTCGGCCATGGTGGAAGTAGGACGCGTGCGTACGAGGAGATATAGAACGTGCCGAGAATAGAGTTCCATGCGGGGCCAAAAGGGAAGAGGAACGCAAATATCTTGCGCAGGAGCGGAGACTGCTCTGCTTCTAACGTACGTTTGATGAGACCCAGACGCCACACGGCGGGGCATTCCTGAATTTCGGATTCCTGGATGGGGGGTACGCATATGTAGCATGAAGAGGACAGATTCGCGGAACGCGTACGAAGATGGGAACATCGGGTCCGGGCATGAAACCGCCGGTTTTCTCCCTTGTGAATGTCTCTGCATCGCTCAGGACAACCAGTGTTAGGACTACCAATGCAAGAATAGAGAGGCGCGACATCGTGGTCGCGAGACTTGCAATTATAGTCGGTATGGCGGACCTAGATTATTTATCATTATCAATTTGATTTTCTTTGCCTGCAAACTTGTCGGCCGATTGACACCGATCGCCGGGTCCGAAGGTCAAAGCGTATTATCGGCGAAAAGAAGCCAGTTCAACAATGAAACGGACAGTCCGCCGTTGCTTTTTTTCTGCGGCCAGTTCCCAGAGTGCTTTGAAGTGAAATTGGAAATTGAATCATACGTGTACTAGGGCCTCAGGCTGTCATACTGCCATGAATCATAGTTTGCCGCAACCCTCGCGACATCGAATCTTATTTTTATAGTTTTAGACTTTACCAGACGCCTGAGCTCTTAACTATCCCCGCCCAACTTCGAATGATGTAGGCCGAAAATAGCCTTACATCCTCGACAGAAGTGTCGACGGTAGCTGAAGCGCTGAGAAGAGTGTCAAGGAACGCGTGGGCTGTCTCCGGCGACGTGAGCTGGTGAAGCTCTACATACATCACAGCATAGCGTGAGTTGATTAATTTCGTCGCAGCTTAATTGCAGTCACCTGCAGCGCTGTAGATTCCAATCAGCGACGCTCGCCGAGCGTACCACGACAGCTTGAGCATTTATTTAATTCGGCAAGAGGTTTAAAAAAGGAAATAGACATACTCGGATGGACTGGTCGGCAGAGGTATGACACGCCTCATCTGCAATCCGTGCGGCGTGTTTTAATGCTGGCAGAGGATCAAACGGAGGTACTCCGGACTCTGGAGCCGAGAGTAGGGTAAAGGCCTGCACAGTCTGAGAAACGGTGTAGTCGGAAAAACGCGAAGAGTTCTCACCTCCGGAAGATGCGATAGCACAGGTTCATTGTATGCCAGTCGCGCGTGGAGGGCATCTTTTATAGTTGTTGGTGCACCGGTCGTGGTTTTCATGCTGCTCACACCGTCATCCAGCCATGCGTGAATGAGTGTTTTGCGCGCGAGGTCACCGTGTCCAAATAAAGCGGAGACGGCGGTGTCTGACAGTGGCTCGGAATGAGGAACTGGTAAACTTAGCACCGAGCGCGCCAGAGCAGTGCGAGTAAATCCGTGCTATAACTGTAACTAAGCATTCCAGACTGAACGGGAGGGTACGTTTGTTCCTTACTTCGGATATAAGTGGGAGCGCGAGTTTGAGCAAGCGGACGCCGGAGCCAGAGGTCATGATGGAGGATTTTGTGTCTAGTGGGATGCAGATGCAAATAAAGAACGCTAGTGTCTCAAAAAGGCAAGTCGCAAGGTTTGTGGTTGACATCCCCAGATGACCGCGAATTAACGTTTGCGCCGCCTTCCAAGCACCTCGCAAGCCTTTCACGCCTCTATTTCAAGTTCGATTCAAATTTCAAAAGACTCTGAATCGGTTCTGTATCGTGAATCATTTAGTCGAAATTGCCACGGGCTGATAGGGCTCCTCCAACAGCTTAATTTCCTCCTCCTCATGAAGTTTTGCGGCAAGCGCACCTGAAGGGAAATTATCTCAAGACTCGTTCGCCACTCCAAAAAAATGAGCTCACTAATTATGTCCTCGAGATTCTGCTAACAATCGGGGCGGAGACAGCTGGCTTAGATGTGAGCATTTTGGAGATAGGCTCGGTGAAAGATATATACCTTTGTTGGACATGACCCACGCGACAGAAACATGGGCCATGCTGATACTGCGTTCCTTGGCGACCTGTTGAACTCTGGATCCAATGAGGTATATTTAGAGGAGGTCATCGCGATTTTCGTCTATTTCTCGCTCTTCTTCGCGGTAAATCAGCGAGTATTGGTTCCGCATTGATACAAAGGGATTAATCCAGTATTGATAGCATAGTCTATATTCGACGGATCACGACGATTCATCCCGCGGCAATTGGTGCTTTCTGTTGCTCGTCCAAGTATTTCCTCCGAAACTCCGTTCTAGTTTCGTGTTTCAGTGCGTTGGCTGTGTCGAATGTACTGATACTCATAACTGGAGTTGCGTCAGGGGACCGCATCGCGAGTAAAGGGGAAACCACTCATCTTCCTCTGCGAGGACCAGTTGTGAGACCACTCTGGATGCCCATAGGTCATACACCCTCGAATAATTTTGGAGTTTTTCAAGCCTGATTGGCTGGGTCGCACAGGATATGGGGAGGGAACCGTGGTCAACTGTTTAATAGGCTGCGAAAGGTATTGCATTTGAAAGGAAGACATTTCGAGGAAGTAGATTGTGCGTTTTAACATTTATTCACCGATTAATAGGCAAATAGAATTGGTGCGGACTTCCAGATGGGCATTCACGGAGCAGGCAACGTATGTCCGTGGAACAATTGCAAGTTAGTGTGATATCGTTTAGAACTGCCGAACAACATAGGGAAACGGAGTTTCTGGAGCACCAGAGGAATAAGTAAGAAGGGAGGGAAACAAGACGACGCCATAAACTGAGGACCGTCGGCATTGGGAATACTGCCAACTGGAAATTGCTCCAAGCTCATCGAATAAAATAGCAAAAGCCGCGGAGTCCGGAAAATTGTTGGTCGGACAAACTGGCCAAGGATCGGATTATCGATGGCGACTATTAGCAGCTCCAACAGTGGAACTCTCACAGAGTTACAGAGTGCCGGCTGGAGGTGCAAGAGTCGAGAGGTCTGGGCCCATCGACGGCGCAGGCAAACACAGCCAAAGCGACCACATAGAGCCTCGCGTCTCGACAAAAGCACCGATCTTCAAATGTCTGACTGGGGTGGGTATATCTCACTCTCGCACCATTCAACAAGCTCATTTGTGTCCTTTGGACTTAGAGGGTTCCGATAGCGACACGCCCGTCAAGGCTGTGAGCCCGCCACCAAAGGCAGCGGCTGTACCAAAGAAACCCGCCAACAAGTGGGAGGGTGAAGACGAGGAAGATGACAATCCTGCCGTATGTCGATCCAATCGATTCCTCTCATGAATCCAACTGAGCGAGCTGTAGAGTGACTGGGAAGCGTCATCCGACGACGAAGAGAAACCTGCAGTAGTTGCTGCTGAACCGCCAAAGAAGAAGGGCACTCTGAAAGCAAAATTGGCGCAGAAGGAGGCCGAGAAGGCTGCGCGAATAGAGGCTGGCGAAGACGACGACGATTACGACTCCGACATTGTCCTCGATCCTAGGGAGAAGTTGCGACGAGACAAGGAGCGAGAACTCAACGCAGATCTCAATAACGCCGCCGAACTATTTGGAGCCGCCGCCCTCGGAGGTAAGGCTCACGATATGCATTTTACGCGTCTTTTTTTAAGTTGCGAATTAGGAACGTCCTCGGCTGAACTTGATTCTCTAATCTCGTTCCAACCTCGCACGAAAGACGACTTTATCAAATTTTCAAATCAGATAATAGAGTTCGTTATCAAACGACACCAAAGCAAACCGCTATATCCTGCTTTCGTGGAACACCTTGTAAGAGAGCTTGCAATGCCTCTCAAGGACGTCGAGGTTCGGAAAGCCGCCAGCGGTCTAACAACACTCGCAAACGAGAAGCAGAAGGAGCAGCGAGATAAGACAAGTGGGAAGAAAAAGCCCAAGACTACCGCGAAACCTGCGCTGGGGGCTGCCAAGGTGTCAAGCAAGTGTGTAACATGGTTTTGGCAGTGGCAAAATCTGACCATATCCACAGAGTTGACACGAACCTGTACGACGAAGCTCTGGATGATTTTGGTGGCAATGCAGATGATTTCATGTAGAACTGGTTTTTTCTCACATACTTACCATCTCCTTCTCGTATTCCAGCATAATCTGTTCCGGAATAATCTAGATTCTATATCTGCTTGATGTTAATGACGTCGACGTTTCGACTGCACTACAAAAAGGTTCCGAGGCAGCCCGAACCCCCGTGGGTCCAACAGCGGCGCTTTCGCATAGCTTCCGCCCGCCACCGTCGCTGTCTTAATCTAGCACTTTGGGTACAAATGACCTTCACGAACACGTGCAGATTGGCCGCCGCACGGAAGCAATGTGCAATCCATTCCCACTGTTTCCCCCAGACCTCTACCTCCCATGAGGCCGAAGGGTGAGTTATTTCTCTGCATTAAATATTGCCTTAAATTAACGGTGGAATTGGAGCGGAAACATACCGTCCGTTTGTCATTGTCACAACCATATGGTGTCAGTGTCAAAAACGGAGAGATTAATGAATTATAAAGTGAGTATGTTACGGTATTGGAGCCGGCACGTGTCGTTTTTAAATATTGTCAGACCGTTTAAGACGGCTACATATATAAGCTTGGCCTTCGGCCCTCCACCGAGTAATGCCGCACACTATGTTCCCAACTCCAGAACTACAGGTTCTGAGTTGTTTAATTCACTTTCTTGGTATGTCGAAAGCAAGTACCAGGGAAAGCAACTAACCAGCCCACAGGTCTCGCGGCTATAACATACATCATTTCGATCAAAAGCGTAGAAGATTTAAGTTCCTGGAAAGCATTATCGCGGATGACCTGGCCCCGTATATGTGTTTTCCTTGCTCTGCTAGACTCGTGGTTTTTTCTCTGCACCAGTAAGCGGTCCGTATCACCCCTGCTGCTTCTCATACTCACAAAGCAGGCGGCATTTTAATTTTCGGCCTTGGTCTAGACGGGGATTCTTCTGTCTGCACAGCGGGGATTTATATTTGCATTTTATTCTACTCGACAAGCAAGATGCTTATCTATTTGTTCTTAAGTATAAGAAACTCTTGTTCTTCTCTTCTCTTAACTGACCACTTCTTATCGCAGTTGAGAAGGTGTATATTGTTTGGAGCAACGGCGACACACGCTTAGAATCGCGTGTATACCTTGTATGTTGTGTCACTGTTGGCCTTTACACCATTATTATGACCCTCATGATACTGGGTACGTTTTACTGGCATATGCAGGGCTGAACTTTCTTCTAACTTACCCCTTAGGTCGCATTGCTCGTTTCCGGGATGGCGACGGGGCCTGTGTCATTGGCCTCAAACATTTGCTTCTATTCCTCTGTTCACATACGACCTGTAAGCCTAAATCTCGCCGGTCTAGAGCCCTTCTGACTTCCCCTAAGGTATATAAATGTGTTCTTAAATGGCCTCTTTTTGTGGCCCCTGCTAAAATCAAATCTTGCCAACCCGAAGCTGAGACGAGTCGCAACTCGAACTTTAATGTCAGTTCATTTGTAGTTTTTTTTTGTATCGCGAATTGACTGTCAGTTTTAGAGCCTCAACCGCAGCTTTAACAACCTCGGCAGTGAACATCATCGTTCTGGTGATCATGAAAGAACGCGGCGAACTGGGATGGCTATGCTTGACAAGCTGTGGGGCGGACGTGCGCGTTCTATTGGGCCTATCTGCGCCTCTGACTTACGCTTTGCGCAGGTCATTATTAACGCTTGCGCCCTATTCTGGGCCACAAGAACACACACGGAATCCAGCACCGCAGGCCGTGATGCGAGCCTCGATTTGGGCGAGGACAGCGGTATCTTCAAGATTGTTTCCCCGTCCTACATCGCATCCCATCAGCCAAGTTCGGCGTCAATACCAAGAGAGGCTCCGAATACTACACATCACTCTGGAAGAACCACGATGGATAGCGGTTTCGCGGATGTGCCACTGCCGGATTCGCCGACCTAACGAGGTGGGCTCGTTCCGCAGGAGCTCACATCGCAAGTGGCCCTGGATCCCAGGCCGCTATCTCAACCACCGTCCTCAACCATAGTACGCAATCTAGCCATCCTGGACCCCGAAAATAGTCGGGTCAGGACTGCCGATGTCGAACACTACTATCCGACGTCAGGGCGGTGCCAATATACCCCCATACCTGTCATTTTGTAGTATATATACAAGGCCGCCGCCTCGCCTGAAACTAAATGTGTACATTAATCTGGGAGGCTGGTGGTCGCTGAACGTCGTATATATACTCTACAGTTCTCTACTGCGACACCGGTTTCCTAGAGTAGTAATTCAATCATTTTGCACGTGCACAAGATTCCATTTTGCACTTCAACTGTTTGGCCACCTTGAAACCGCCCGCCAAGAGGTATCCAGCAGAACGAGTGGCGCTGCTACACATGTGGAACGAAAAGACCAGAATCTGTATTCCGACTAATTGGCCCACTCCAGTCCGACTTGCTGCCTTTCGCAATCGTTGATTTTATCGGCGCTGCAGTTATGGGCGTTTCCTGGGCGTTTCTCCGGCGTTATGGCGCAGATGATTAAGGCGATGTGTACCTCAGGCTGGTCTCACTATAGTCACAGGGATCGATTATTTTCTTCTCTGCCGTCACATACCTCTTCTTCCAGTCTCTAGTCTCTCCAGCCGAATGCTTTCTCGTCGTTTAATAATCTTTTCGGCGATATCTTGCATCTTGCCTCTTTTGATCTGGCAACTCTTATCGCTTGACTCTATACGTCCTCGCTTTCCTGGGCAGTGGTCAGAAACGATTTGTTCTGCGATCCTACCAAGCAAAGAGCAGTCTCGCATCTCCACCCCTCAAAAGCGACATCGTGTTGCAGTGGCATCAACCTTTGGCTTCCACCACGATGTTTACATGAGCCTCGTCTGGACCCTCGAGAGGGTTATGGGCCAAAATGGGGGTACAGTGCAGGTTTATGCCCCTGTACCCTTTGGCTATGATTTCCAGACCATTATCGACACACTGCGACTATACCAGGGAGAGGTGAAGCATCCTGATACGCTCGTTGCTGATTTAAACAGCAACCGCGGCTTGGGAGGAATCGATACGGTCGTACTTGGGACGTGTGAGGTCGAGTGAGTGGCATTAAGTTCTGCACTCCTTTGGCTCACGCTTCTCCCTGTAGCTTACGCGGTGGCCCATGGCGTGAAGGTCTCCTTTCTGCGTGGGACGCCAGGGAGGCGGAACACAAGTTCATGCTTGTTTGCATTGTCCATAATATTGAGGCGAGCTGATTTCTTGTGTTCCTAAAACTCAATAACCCCTGAACAGGATACTGCATGGCAAGATCAAATTCCGGAGTGGTCTCGGAGACGTGCCATTCGAATCCTCCCAATCTCCGAGCAGTCAGTGCCAAGCCATCTCTGACAAGCCTCTATTTATGTCTTATCGTCCTGGTAGCGTGGCTGCAGCATTTCGGCGATCGTTCCTTGTGAGGGCAGATAGTGCGGACGCGTCAATCCGCTCCGCCGGGCTCGAGTATATCCCCGTAGATGCCCATATACCAGTCCTCGACATACCCTTGGCAATTGACGGCCAGCCGTCGCGGGTACTTTCAGACGCCGTCATCCAAGGCAGCTTTTCCGCCGATCGACGCGACTACCTCGAAATTTTCGCGGAATTGCACGAGTCTTTTTCACGTGTGTAGCACAACTTGAATTTAGTGGCTACCTCCTCATCAGATGTTCAGGAGATCCGAAAGCGTGGGGATACCTACCGCTCGCCGCCGAGGATGGCTCGTATGTCGTTGACACGAGCCTTCCCAACCCTCCATTCCGGCTGTTCCTCATCGGATCAGGGTATCTCGCAATACCGCACGAGCTCGAGAACGTGGTCGTTGTCCGCGTCGGACTGAACTATACAGGTGCATGGAGTATCTCAGCTAGTCCACGTTTCAATGCCTTGACCTAATTAATCACAGAATATTATGAGCTCATGAGCCAGATGGATATTTGCGTCCCGGCGTTCTCTGACAATTCCTACTACGGCGTTCAAGCGAGCTCGACATTTGCGATGGCCGTAGAGTGCAATGTGTGCTACTTCTTTCACCGTCAACATTCCTTCTGAATGTCCGATATTTAGGTGCCTATCTTAGTAACTGAGCGCATTAAGATGGCCTACACGTATGCGAACGACGACAGGGCAGTGGTGACGCGGCCTGCTGCTATGCGCGAGGTAGAGGCTTTGCGTGCCCTGCGGACTGGGGATGCGTCCCATTTCTATGACAGGTACAAAATATTACCAGATTCACCCGTCCGGCAGTCGGCGGAGGAGATGATGCACCGCGGGTGGACGAGGTCCAAGGATGATTCCCAGTCGTTCAAAGAGGGCATTTGGAAGGCGAACGATCAGGTTGTGGAACGGTTGCTCAGGGATTCATGAACTGTTTTTTCGTTGTTGCTGGCAACAACGAACTCGCGATTTAGATAACCGTAATTGGATCACGGGGTCGTGTTGTTTTTGTTTAATAGACGCTTTTATCACTGCGTGTTCCGTTGACCAGATCCTGCCCAGTTGGACTGTCCTCGGTCTACGTGCGCCGCAAACTCTGCGAACGTGGTTGTCGTTACCGGCGCCGAGGGGCGTCCGCGGGCTTGGGGTCCACGGTCACCCTCCACCGATGTCAAACCCAGTTCGGCAGGCTGCGCCTCCGCGCCTGATTCATGTACGACGAAAAAGCATGGCCTAATCCCACCGCTTCGTTTGGTATCGAGGGTCGTCCGGCTGACGAGAGCGTGCAGAATCCCAACTACCAGCGCACCAGAATATCTCGCCGCGTCTGCCAGTGAGGAATTAGGGCTTGGAGGCAAAGCAAGCTTAGACCATTTCCTGCTTTCAGATCGCCGAACTCTCCTCGGAGTCTCCAGACTTTAGTAAGCTTCGACTTTGCTTCAGCTTGTATGAACGGCATGGAGCGGGTTTCGAGCGCTAATGATTCACCTTCTCTTAGTCTATCTTTCGCAGCGTGCACTGCGCGGCAGGTCGGAAGTGAAGGGTTTTAGTCGGCGATGTTGCGGCGATGTACCAAAACCGTTATTGAGTCCAGGATAAGTCAGGATTCTTTCGTCAACAGCGGCCGAGGAACCAGTATCGTCGGTCTGGAACGGAAATATTCCTGATGGAGTTATTTTTTGATCAAATCAAACGAAGATCCTTGGAACAGTACTTATATAGATGCGCTTCATTCGCTTTAGTTGCTCTGCAAACCTTTCAACTCCCCCCACATCACCTCACCAAGAAAATGTCTGACTTTGATATTAATTCTACAGGCGAGAGCGTTGGCAAGGTCTTTTCTGATAGGATCCAAGGCAAGACTGGTGAGTGGATATTCCAAGCTCTGCGTATCTGAATATGTATAATTCACTCTTTATAGTGATCGTTACTGGTGTCTCCCCAGGAGGTTTCGGCGCTGACACGGCGCGTGTGCTCGCGCTTTACGGTGCGAAGGTCGTCCTTACCGGTCGAAGCCCAAGCAAGTAAGCACGAACTCCCCATGTTATGGATGAACATCGATTAACACATATTTCTTTCCGGCAGAATCAAAGCTACCGCGGACGCAATTAAGAAGGAGTTTCCCCACGCAGATCTCAAGGAACTCGTGCTCGATCTCTGCTCACAGAAAGCCGTACGTCAGGCTGCTGAAGAAGTTCTCAAATACTCTGGTCCCGTCGATGTCGTCATCACGAACGCCGGCGTTGTGCGTATCTTGATGCACTCTCCACTTGGTGAGACTCATAGGTCAACTTCGGGCAGATGGGTACGCCGTACCAAAAAACTGAGGATGGAGTCGAATTTCAGTTCGCAAGCAACCACCTTGGACACTATCTCTTCGTCAACCTCATCATGCCCAAGTTGCTTGAGTCCTCTGCACCGCGTGTGGTGCTCGGCGCCTCGGTTGGCCATGTTTGGGGTGGAGTGCGCTTTGACGTGGGTTTCGTTTTAAGGTTGATTGCGCTAAAGACCATCCACTCACCTCCATGACAGGACTATGGCTTCCAGGACGGCAAGTGTTATGATAAATGGGAGGCATAGTATGTCCACATTCATCCCATATGTCTACCTTAACTCATATATTATTCCAATTGTAGCGGTCAAAGCAAAACGGTCAGCGTCACTAAAACTCTCGATTCCCTGCATCATCTTACAAAATAATGTTTTCGGTAGGCTGTTATCCTGTATGGTATCGAGCTTGCCGAACGCTACAAGAACAAGGTCGTTGTGTTTTCCGTCCACGTATGTCGCTTCCCATCACCCGCAACAGACACGCTGAACTTTTGTTAGCCAGGAGGTGCGGTGACGAACTTGAGTGACTCGATGACGAAGGAGGATTACGAAAGGTTCTCCGATTTCTATTATCCAGACGGTAAGCCAAAGGGTGACTGGGCCCGCAGTGTTGGACAAGGCACTGCGACGTGAGTCCTGGAATTTATTTCTCAATCTAGTAAAATAACAATATCTGGCCGTATACAGCTACTTCGTTGCTGGCTTTGACCCGTCCATCGCCGGTGCGTAATCATGGAAGCCCTATTCCATGACTGACTAAATATCGCGCTCTTCAGACAAGAGCGGCGCGTACCTTGCCGACTGTAAACTCGCGCCCGAGCAGGCCGCACCGCACGCCACCGACAAGGTTTGTTGATATCCCACGACGCACGTTGGTTGAACTCCAAATGTTAATTTCTTCCCCTCATCTCTAGGAGGCCGCGAAGAAACTCTGGGCGTTGAGCGAGAAACTTGTGGGCCAGAAGTTTGACGTTTGAGGGCTATTACTTTTGTGAAATTTAAATCAACAGCGATGTACACTGTACGATACGAACCACTTGAAACTTCTTCAACTTAAATCCCAAATAATTTCAGTTCGTGCCAGTTGCGGCGACAGCCATAAACGAAAAATCATACCTCGATCTTTTTCACCTGATGTACGCAGAGTCCACTTCAATGCTTATAGTTCCACGAGTTGAGGTGATCTCCCCTTTGAGAGTATGACAAAAGAGAGCACCATAAGCCCAAGGCAGTGGACGACTTACTGAGCGCCAGCGAGAGAAAATTGAATTGAAAGTGAGATAAATGGTTGCGCAATCCAGCCCAAACGTTCCACGTCCGTTCACAAAGTCGCGACCAACGCAATAGTGAAAAACCTTGGAAAACCCGTCAGCAATACGAGAATTACGCCTGTGTCACACAGGTGAACACTTTTCGCTCCGAAAGCTTAATGCAGTGGGAGGACCCGGATGCGCACCCAGCACAACATGAAAACTTTTGCAATAGTTTCGGCTCAGACACCAGAAAAATTGTTGTATGAATTAGCAAATCGTCACCCAAAGGAAGGACAATGTTTCAGTGGATTTGTGTTGAGGCCCCACAGGGCCCAGTACTTGAAGATCTAGCCCATGGTTGAAGGGGAGGCGGGTCGACTGGCGTGGTGTCGTCGGTGGTGGGGAGGATCGCTGATGGCAGTCAGTTGTACTTTCTGCACAGAAGTGAGCTTGAGTGCAAGTCAAGTGCAAGTGCTATGGCCGACACTCGGCCCCCTTACAAAATCAAATTAATGCGTCGCAGGGGGTGAAGTTTGTCGGTGGAAGACGGACAAGGTGTCGTCGGACTAGTCAGAGCTAGGGCCAGGCTCGCATATATCTCGGAAGCATCTCAGAATCAAAATCCCAATGGCCGTGCCCCGCCGAAATCAAGTGCGCGAAGAGAGAGCACGCTGAAAATAGAAATACTAGAAAATCCGCGCCAGCCGAGCTCGCTGATATTACTTGAGAACTCCGGTAACCCTGGGAGAGGCAGTCACAGGCGCATTACTGGTGTATTACACTGTAAAACCAACTCGTTTTGACGACTGGGAGGTTCCAAGTTGCTTTTAGTAAGCGCAGTGGCAGTGTAGATTTGACCTCGAGAGGTCGCTGCCAAACGACACCAAACGCGGAACCGCGTCTCAACCGCGAGAGTCAGTTTCGTTCTAATGGCTTTTCCGACAA
Source organism: Mycena rebaudengoi (assembly GCA_029282285.1). Classification (NCBI taxonomy): domain Eukaryota; kingdom Fungi; phylum Basidiomycota; class Agaricomycetes; order Agaricales; family Mycenaceae; genus Mycena; species Mycena rebaudengoi. The sequence continues at coordinate 93,157 of JARJCX010000367.1, forward strand.
GGTGGGTAGGTCTAATGCTCCTATTTCAATCTGACGCCCGTATTCAGCAGCTCTGCCTTTGGCATTAAATCATCTGCTCCTGCCAACGCCTCTGTCTTCGGTCAAAAGCCCGCGACGGGGTCTGTTTTTGGCGCGCAGCCGCAACAATCCAATAGCGCTTTTGGCCAACCCCAGGCAGGAGGCGCATTCGGTCAAAATCAGACGGGCGGCGCGTTTGGGCAACCACAGGGTGGCGCATTTGGACAGAACCAGCCGGCTACCGGTGGGCTATTTGGACAACCTCAGCAGCAGCAAGCAACCGGGGGGAATATTTTCGGTCAACCACAGCAGCAGCAGCAGCAGCCCGCAGCCGGCACAAATATATTTGGCCAGCCTCAACAGGCTACCGGAACTGGTCTGTTCGGGCAGACTCAGAACCAACAGCCTGCGGCAGGAGGAGGCCTATTCGGGGGCCAGCAACAGAACCAGCAAGCCCCTGCTGCAGGAGGACTGTTCGGAGGTCAGCAGCAAGCAGCGCCAGCGGCTGGAGGACTGTTCAGTGGCCAGCAGCAGAATCAGCAAGCGGCACCTGCTGGCGGTCTCTTTGGAAACCAGCAGCCCGCTGGTGGAGGTCTGTTTGGTTCAACAACGCAGCAGCCTGCAGCCTCTGGGAGCGGACTGTTTGGTTCCAACCCTCTTTTCGGCGCACCGAAGCCTATGGTGCAACCCACTTTAGGCTTGTTCGGCGGAAATAACCAGCAGCAGCAGCAGCAGCAGCAGTCGGGATCGTTATGGGGCGCTAACAATTCGACGAACACGAATCAGGGAGGACTCTTTTCCTTGAATAACAATTCGAATTCCATGTTCGGTGCAAAACCACAGCAGCAGCAGCAGCCGTACGTTCTTCTTCCTCTTTTTGAGCCTACTTTATGGACTCGCGTTGCCTTCCAGACTCGGGTCCGTTTACCGTCAAGAATTTATGTGGGCACAGAAGAACTGACTTCATGATATTCAGCATGCAAAGCGCGCAAGGGCCACCACCGTTCACTAAATCCACCAAGTTCAACGACCTATCCGACGCCATGAAAAAGACTCTCGAAGAGATCGAGTGCGTATCTCATAATCTAATCCCTTACTCCTTACCGACTCGTTTTAGCTCGCACATACAAGGCCGCATTCAGATCAGCAAAGAATTGCACCAGCGCAAGCTCGGTGAGGAAGCGACAAAAGGCCAAGATATGATTCGCACCGTGCACAAGGTGGGCACAAGCTCTTTTTATACCCACTTTTTTTGTTTACGAATTCTTATCAGGAATTGATCAACACGACGACGGCAATCCGCAACGACCTGCACTTCACGCGCGACCTCAAGTCCAAGGCCGACGTGGCGGTGCAGGACACGATCGTAGCGACGCGGCTCATCGACGGGTTCAGGAATCCGCACGCAAATGCGGCGTATCTGAAGGACCACGCGGGCTTCCCGCTCGAGTACGTCAACCAAGCGTATAAAAAAATGGCGCCCGCTGATCTTTGCCTAGATTCTTTACGCGCGTGACAGCGCAAATGCGGGAACGTCTTGCATGGTACAAGTCTACCATCGAGGTATTTTCTTTTTTAGAATACCCCGGCTATTCTGCTCACAATAATACTCCAGCAAATCGAGCGCAAGCTATCCTCCTCCGCGGGCTCGTCACAATACACGCCTCAAGGTACGTGGAGCCCTTGACCGCTCATCCTTTTTTTTTCGCGTCTGACACCACGCAGGCATCCACGCGACCCTGCAGGCGCAGCACGAAACGTTCCTCGCGCTCGCAGCTAAGACGGCCGCGGCTGACGCACAGTTGCAGCGGATAAAGCAACTGTATACGCAGCTCTGGCGTGCACGCACGGGTAGTCATCGAGATCCGTTCGAGGGAGACGGGGAGGACAGAGCGGATCTGGGTTTTGGGGGACTGAGCGTGTAGCGTATCTGACATGTGTTGTATATTCATAGCCATGTTCGTTGGATCCGCCGCGTTATCTGCCAATATATTCGTGTCAGTAGATAAGTGCGGAGCCTTTACTTTTATTTGCGGACTGTGTAAGAGTCTAAGACTGTTTTCCGTGAATGTCGCTAGGATTCAAATCTCTGTATAAATGCATCTTGATAAATAGATCCGGCCAATAATAAGTATAAAGGTTAGAAAATACACGCGCCGCTTGCAGCGAAAGTATGTAGTAGAGCTATCTATTAGGTTACATTAGCGTCTAGGGTAAGTAATACAATTGTCCGTTGTGTAGGAATATTGTCCGTAGCCCTAGCAAATAGGATATGGAGGTAGCAGTGAATCCGAAGAAACATTATGAGCGGGGACAGTGTGGGGAAGGGGTTAAACGTAGGCGCCGCTGGGTGCAGTGAACATGTTGTCGTTAATTTCATTCTCATACCCGGGGGGAGTGTGCACCCGGGGTTTGGGGCCCTGAGTGCGGGATTAATTTATATCTTGGAAAGAAAGAAAGTCCGTTACCTTGGCGAATATGGTCGCAATCTGGACCTCTTGTGATAGCATCGGCTTTACATCCTGGGGTGCAAAGCCCGTAACTTGGAAGGGCAGCATCACGACAGAATACTGGAAGTGTTATCAGCTGGGAAATGTGCGTAGGCACGACGCGTGAACAACATACGCAGATGCTGAAGTGTGCGATGGCTGTAGTCGGCTTGAGATTTTTTTGGAGGTGAATCTCGCCGTCGAAGCGACACCGGTCGGGACTTGGGCCGGGCGGGAAGGGCCACCAAACGGCACGACTAATCTCCAGCACGGGTTCACCATAGTAGACCCTATCTAGCACGCTATGTTCCGCTAAGTGGGGCGCCCGGTCGTGGGTCACCTGTCGGTACAGACACACACGGATTGTGGTGGGCGAGCAGACGAGATTGAGCGCTTGGATGTCCTCGCATGAAAAAGTGAGTGAGCAGGGGATAGCGCTCCCGCGGGTGTATGATAGCTGTCATTTTTGGTAAGTCTGGCGCCACTTGAGCGGGGGAAAGGAGCGGCCGTACAGGTTTAGCGAGGGAGAACTATCTCCCAGAATCAGTCTCGGTTAACACGAAAGGGAGATATACGCACAGAACATCGAATATTGACGTCTCGAGAATTGAACACCTTGCCCTTGATAGTGATTGAGGGAAGAGTGTGCCATCCAGCCGGATCCGCTTCTGGACCTGGAATCAGCGCATTCTCGCGATACGCCAGCTGCCGAAGCGGCGACGGAGGATCCGGGCGTATGGCAGGTACATACACGAACATCGTTTGAAGCCTACAATTTTGGCGTCAACGGATTTATTTCATGATTATATGAAGTGTGACCACACATACTTGCTGTCCACCCGGAAGGTGCTCCTTGCAATGTGCACGAAGAGCTCGTAATAGACGCTGGCTTGTGTAGTCCGTTCGAGAAACGGCTGTGGCAAATGATAGCTCCGGGGTACACCGTGCTTTCCCAAATGATTCGCGATAATGACCTCCTTGGGCAAGCATATTGAAAACGGCATATGCGTGGCTGGTCTGGGGTCCCTGGAATCCGTCATGCTTTTCAGCCATAAAGGTGTGGAGGTGTCCAGGAAACAGACAGTATCCTTCTTTTGGGGACCTGTCACTATTTGCCCGCGGATCTGAAAAACGACAGAATAAATATTCCTGCGTCAACCTCGAAGAAAGACTGACCAATATGCTAACACCCAAAATTTTCTCGCCGTTCTCCAGATCCAACGTCACGGAACTAAGATTTTTGGGTGAACTTGCGGCGCATGACCAACGGGTGCTTATCGCCTACCCTCTGATTTTGTCCCCCTCTAAGAAGGTCGGTAGACTATTCGACGAGCGTGCGCTACTGGAGAGTTTCAGCGTAGCCCAGGCCTTCTTCTTCTTGTCCTTGAGTTCGAAAACATGCTCAGTCAGCTCCCTGGTTGCGGTTGAAGGGCGCGCGCGCGCTGTGTAAGCAGGCAAGGAAGCGACAGAAGGCGACACTGAAAAGTCGGAACCATAAACAGAGAAGGACATGGAGTTCCTGGTCAAAGAACGAAGGCCGTGAATGGACCATGGACATAACGCCTCTGTTTAGCGCTCTGATTACATTACTAGCACAAGGGAGATAACCGCATCAGTTTTTGTTTGAATTTAATTATAGCTTACGACACTGCCTTAGCCGGCGGGCCGGCTCTCTTCCGATCAACTTCCGATCCTCATTCGGGTTCCCAGCTTCTTTCCGCGATGTAGCGACCCTTTTCCACGGTCTCCAGACTCCACTGCTTGCCACGGACTACACTCGCAGACAATAATGATTGCCTTTGACAAATCTGCACATCTCAGTACAAGTGATTCACGAATGTCAGCGAATATACTCTCTCTGAGCTTCTTCCGCGGGTCTTTGCTGGCTGGCGTTCAATCACCATACAGCCTGGTTAACAATAACCGAGTTTTTGCTTACACGACCAGCGGGATTCGCGGTGAATGAAATATCTTCGAAACGTCTTGTCATTACACCTCCATTGCGCCCGAAGCTGGATGCATCTAGGCTACTTGGTTTTCGACGCAAGTTGTTCAAGGCAGTGCTGGACTTAAAAGGCTTCGAAGGCATGCCGTATACGTCTACTAAACAAGATCACGCAGCCACTGGACTGAACCATTTAACCGTATTCTACTACTGGACCCACAGGGTAGATTCCCTCCTTCCCGCTCTGTCTGACTGGTGGAGAGCTCGGAGCTGCTGGACTGCTCGGCGCTCTTGGTTTTTTTTTCGGGTCTACCCGGGGTACGCTGATGATCAGGAATCCTGCTGCAAGTGGGAACTGGCTTCGTTTACATTCTGACTATAGGCTGCTATTAGCCTATCTCCTTGTTATTTCCTCCCACAATGACAAGCTTTATTTCAAGACGGCGGCCAGCTTCGAGATGCCAAAGCTAGTCGACGGCCTTCGGCTGTGCCAAGAAGACGGAGAAAATAAATGCCCCAAAAGAACGGAGAAGACGCAAGCTGGTTGATTCTGGGCACCGCAGAAGCTCATGCAGTGACAGACGCAGACATCATATATATTTATACTACCCGAAATGACGGACATGGCTCAACTTGGGGACCATTTAGGTTTCCGCTTCCCACTGCCTTTAGTCAAGATTCTTTACGAATTGTCGCTCCCGGTAGTCCAGCGGTCTTCACGAAGAGACTCTTTTCCTCAAAGCCGGCTACCAATCAAAGGTGGTACTTCCGGTGGTTTCGGAATATATTTCCTATGTGGTTCGGACACGTCGGATGGGAGCACGTAGTCTGTTCCCTTCAAGGAACTGACATGGACAACAAGAAGTCTGTATTCCACACACTATGTACAACGGCGAACAGCATCGTCAGCGCCAAACAATATTCCTCAGTCCACTGTTCCAAGCAAAGGTCGTCACGGTCAGCGCTGACGGCTTCGATCCATGAGAACGCGTCCCGCAACCTCGTGCCTTGGATCAGGCACTCGTTGTCCAGGTTCTTGACAGCAGTCAGTCTACGCGTTCGGATAAATGAGAACAATAGTGATTCCTGTCGGCTCATGCGGGAAATCGAGCAACGTGCGCTTTGAGTTGTGATGATATAACGGCGGATCGACGATGGGGGCATCCAGCACGAGTAATGAACAGACATGCCCACGGGCAGGCATCCGTTTAACTCCCAGTTGACAATGCCGCCAGAAGTAATGTTGTTTGCTCCGAGGTCGATATGGGTAAGCGCAAAACGCCGCATGTACGGAGCCTCAGCCAGTGCGAAGAGGGGAGTGAGGCCGTCCAGGAGGCGGTCGAGATGCTTGCAGAGCAGCTCGTGTTCTTCGGAGTTATTAATCGTGGTCGAACGTGTGTGTGTCCAGCGGAAACTGCGCGTGCAAAGAAAGAGCGAAGTGTTTCCTGATCGCCCACGTCGAAGGTGTGCGAGGGGAACACGGAAACGGAAGACTGGGACACGGAGGCATCATTGTCGACAATCATTCTAGACCGTTGAGGTATACGGGAAGGTGGAATAGAAGCGCTCCATCACCGGTTGAGCCCGTGTCGCCGTGCACATCTCAGCAGTGTGAAGCGGCCGATTGATTTTTTGCTGCAGAGTCAAAAGGGTATAGATATGGTTCGCGCGCCGAGGTCCAGGCTGGAGAGGAACCTGGCGCGTTGCGCTCCGTGTGGTGTCTTGGTGCTGGCATACAAGGTGGCGTACAGATACGGACTGGCCAGTGACGAGCTCGATATCCGTTACGAAGCATCGCGTATTGAACGGCTGGTGTGTCTTGCTGCGATAGGGCGTGAGAGAGTCTGCGCGCTGGATGGCAGCGCAACAAGGATCGTTGAAGGCTGCCCAGGACGAGTTCGAGGTCAAATTGCGGCATAGGAAGGCGTTTGGAATATGGCCGTGATCCGCGCCCAAAATGCCGCCCTCATCATAGCCAAGACAGATCCTCGCCTCCCAAGTATAAATCCAGCCCGTCCCGCACCAGCTCTTGGAATGGGAGCAAAGCTTCTGCGTCGGGATACGGGGGCTGCCAGCCCCACATCAGTTCCACATTCTTTATAGGCACGGGGTAATCCGGGCTGCGTCGCGCTTGCAGGAAGTGGAGCCACGCAGAGAGTGAAAACTGGCCAACCGTCCATGGGCAACGAAGTGACAGGGTCTCGAGATGCGGGACAAGATCTGGGTCTGTCGAAAGCTGCTGGATCAGGGTCCCACTCATATGAGCTGGTTGGGAGGATAACTCGAGCGTCGAGAGGTTCGGCATGAGTTTTAGACAGATGAAGAATGACTCGAGGGAGGCATCGCTGATCATCGTGCAGGAAAAAGTGCGCAAGGTACAGGAAGACCGCGTCAAAAGCAGGGCGAGAGGGTCGAAAGAAGTAATGGAAACGTGAGAGGGGTTTGCGATGGTCAGATCCTCGAGCCCCGGTAGCGTCAACGCATCATAGATGGCTTGCTGGTCACAGGAGGATGAGAGTAATTGGAGAGTTTTCAAGGAGGGGTGTGGGGATGGCAGTGACGTGATTCCGACATTGGAGCCGCTCAGGTGCATAACGCAGTTGACGAGGGCCGGTGTATGCTGTAGGAGCTCGACGGCTTCTGAACCAGTGAAACTGGTTCCGGTAGCGTTCGTTAATTGACTCCATGGGAAGGCGACATCGGGGAGCTGAATATCGCCATTCATGTCCAGTCTGATGTGGACGCTCTGCAAACGAGGCGCAGCGCCAAAGAGTGAAATCTGCTCATGATGCCTGCCAGGTTGGGTTTCCCTGTGCCCTATGGCCAAGTTTTCGAGCAACGGAAACCCGACTTCGGAGCAAAACAGGCCCCAGAGGGAATAGAGGGTCAAGTGGAGATCCACTTCTCGCCAGCGAGATGAATGTTCGCAAATCATCTGGACGGCCGTATTCGTAGAGTCGAGGCCCAACTCCTGTTGATCCGTGGAATAATGGTGGGTCTCGTACGGCGGCTCATCTTCTTCGTAATGGAGGTAAATGGAAAGTGGAAGCTGGCCAGAGTGCGAGAGCCAACACATCATGAGGGAATCACGCCGCGCACGCTGAAGGGGCGCAACGACATCGGCGGGAAACGAAAGCTTGTTCCACAGGAGCGGTGTGGACAAGGCAATGTCTCTCCATCGGTGGCAGACGCCCATGAGGAGAAGGGGAGCGCTGTAAGGATTTGGATCGCATGGAAATTTGGGGAGACAGTGTATAAATATCTGTGACACGACTTCCATTGGAAGAGTGGAAAAACTAGTGAGTTCGCATTGCTCCATGTGCAAAGACGTGTTTTTTTGGTCCAATATGTAGATTTGAGGGGGAGTTCAGACTCCAAATAAATGAACACTGATTTTGAGGGACAGTATACAGCCAAAGACCAGCTGGCAGTGGTGGTTTAATGGAGAAATATGGTTGAGGCTTGTGATCCGCTCAGTATCCCGTCGCCGTCCGAAATACACTGCAGCAAACAAATACCCGCCTCAACCACCGCCTTCATTTCCCTGCTCCTGCATGTCCCAGTTACTGCGTGCACTCGACAGCCTCAAGGACCAAACGAAGGATGCCCTGTGGGCGCTCTCCTCTTGCCTCTGCCAGCAGTCCGCCAAGGTCAAGATCAACGGACGCACTTGTATGCATTCCCGACACATTGGCATAACTGAACCTAAACAAACCTTGAACCAGTTAAAATAAATAGGGTCCTCGGCGAGGGAGGGTTCTCCTTCGTGTACCTGGCACAAGATGAGCACAGTGGGGTATGCGTCTCCAGATGTCTGATGTACGCGGTTCGCGCTAACGTGCTTGTAATAGCGGGAATTCGCGCTGAAGAAAATACGGTGTCCTACGGGGACGGAGGGCGTGAAGGAGGCTATGCGGGAGGTGGAGGCATACCGGAGGTTCAAGTACGTCGTGCTGCTCGTCTCGCTAAATTTACACGTACTGAGTACCATGCGCTGTACTAGACACCCTAATATTATCCGCATTTTGGTACTCTTCACGACTTGGCTGGTGTTTCCATCTAACGCGCGCCCAGGACTCGGCAGTCGTACAGGACCCCGACGGTGATGGCAAAATTGTTTACCTCTTCCTGCCGGTTTACAAGGTCTGCGCTTCGTGGCGCGCAACGGAGAAAGAAATGTACTAACGCAGACATAGCGAGGTAATATACAAGACGCAATAAACGCCAACGTCGTGAACGGGACACATTACCCTGAACAGGAGATGATACGTCTTTTCAAGGGCACTTGCGAAGCCATCCGCGCGATGCACACTTATCGAGCGCCTGTTGGTGCAGCGGTGCCCAATTCCAATGCGGCAGCAGCACGGAAGAAGCAACAACATCAGGAAGAGGACGAGGACGACGATGAGCGCTTTCCCCAGCCAGAAGGTGACAGTGAGGGAGGGTATTCGTATGGCAGCGCGTCGGTGCCTCTGATGACGCGGCGACGCGTTGAGGAGCAGGGAGACACTGTTTTTGATGGGGACGAGGAGCTCTCGCGGATACAGCAGCAGGGGCAGCAGAATGGCACTGGTGCGACTGAGCTGGTGCCATACGCGCATCGTGATTTGAAGCCGGGGTGCGCTGCTCTGCTCATACTATATTCCGTGCGATCCTTACTGAGATATCGGTCAGGAACATAATGATTACAGATGAGGGGACTCCCATCGTGATGGACTTCGGGAGCACAGTCAAGGCCAGGGTGGAAATTACCAATCGGTCACAGGCGTTGGTGCAGCAGGCATGTCTCTCGCCTTTCTATTGTCTTCGCGCTAAACGAAAGGATAGGACATTGCAGCAGAGCAAAGTACTATGGCATATCGCGCTCCTGAGCTGTACGATGTTAAAACAGACACAACCCTCGACGAGAAGGTTGACATTTGGGTACGCGCCCCTCTCCTGCTTCTAATCTCCATTCCTGAATCGTGTCTAGTCTCTCGGCTGCACTCTGTTCGCGATGGCCTACTCGCATTCTCCGTTTGAAAACACGCAGATAACGGAACAGGGTGGGAGTATGGCCATGGCCGTCCTCAACGCTCAGTACAAACACCCTGCTGGCTCTGCGTATTCGCAGGGATTCAAAGATCTGGTGGATAGTATGCTAAAAGTCGATCCTAAGGAGCGGCCAGATATTCATAAGGTGCGGAGATTTTTTTCGCTCCTCTGACCTTTTAATTCATGTCTGCTGTGTAGGTTTTGGCGATGACCGACCGGGTATTACAGTCCCTTAATTGAGCGCTACCGTGCATGGTGCTCGTCGTCGTATGCTCCCACTCTGCGCTATTTATTATGGATTTATTAATAATGAAAAAATCAATCGAATATCTTTAGATCGGTTGCTTTGCTTTTGCTGTTATCCCGCTTCGGTTTCTTCCCTCTCTCGTCTGTGGCCCTCTTCTCGCCGTGTGCCTTCTTCTTCCCGTTCCCACTTCCCCTCCCACCCGGTGGCTCGTGCTTCACCTTCTTGACGCCTAGATTTCCCTGCTTTTCCAGACGGTCATTGCGAGGGGAACGGCCTTTGCCGGATTTGTGGAATTTTTTGGGTGTGTCAGCTGGGTCGGTTGCGGCAACTTCAGTTGGCGGGGGTTTCGCGTCAACTTTCCTTTTCTTCTTCGGAGGCTCGCCGCCCTCCGCAGCTGCTTCAACAGCTTTGGCCTTTGCTTTTATCTTCGCCTCGCGCTTCCTCTCGCGTCTCGCCTCTATTTTCAATTTTTGCTGCGTGGGCGCGAGGAATAAATCACGGTACTCCGGCGGAAACAGAAAAATGCTGCTATACCTTTTCGCGTTTTTCGCTCCGCTTTGAAACAGTCGACGGCGTCAGAGATAGCTTCGGCTTTTCTTCTGCCTTGAGCTTCAGCACGTCCCATGCATTGCCGTCTGGCGCAGCTTTTGACGATTTTGCAAACTCGATAAATTGACGCCAACGCCTTTCGTGCGCCTACATATGCGTAAGATGAGAGAAGACAGTGAAAAAGAAGAGTGACGCGCCTTTGACTCCCGATGTCGAGTAAGGATCTCTGCGCTCTTAATGAGCTTTCCGGGGCACACTATACACGCCTTAATGTTGGGTTGGAGCGAAACGACGTATACGGGGTCCTTGAGGGCCTCTCGCACAGATATTGGTGGTTCTTCTGCAGCGTCCTCTTCATCTGAGCTATCTTCGTCCTCATCGGCCTCTCCTGCGTCCTCCTCCTGTGCTTCTTCCTCCTCCGCTTCGTTTCCATCCGAGTCCGAGTCTGAATCAGATTCGGATTCATCCGAGTCCGTGTCGTTCATACCGAGCACCTCTTTCATATCTTCGTCCAGCCCGAGTTCCTCCTCCTCCTCCTGTTTTCTGCGCCGCTTTTCTACCCGCTTGAACATGGCTTTTTTTCTTGGTCCGAAATGAGATGTTTACTGGTGTTGTCCAGAGTCCTCCAAGGATTTTCGCTGCATGCAGCGTTCGCGGACACTACTTGCGCGCGCCAGGAGACTGAAATGCGGACCCGCGTTTTCCGCGTCGTGCGCCGCTCGGAATGCGACGGCTTCGGCTCCGCCAGAAGACTTCGATGCTATGGTTGAGCTTGCCGAGGGCATCATCGACCTGGCCGCGATGCGAAAGCCCCCGCCGGGTTGGACGGAATCCTCTGGAAGTAGAAGCCTGGCCGCACAGATTCCGACCGTATTGTCGTCTCGTACGCGCTCCCTCGACAAAACCACTTTTGACGCGGACGCCACCGGCGCGGTAGCGGGCGAGGCAGAGGACAGCGAAAGTGGAGAGGGGTACGTCCCAGGAACCTTTGTGGAGATCAGAAGGTGCTGCGCCTCTTATTTTGCATTTATTGTATTTTTGTATCTCATTTGCACTAGAAACGAAGTGTCTACTCATGGTGTGGTCCTCGGCGAAGTCAACAAGGACTCGCGATGGCATGTAGTTGCCCTCGTCTCGACCGGCGAGGTGTGGGACCCGCTGCGCGACGATATCATGTTTTCTGTCCCGTCCCTCGTCACCCCTGACATGGCCCAGCGGTGCTCGCATCTGGAGATTGCCGTCGAAAAGTCGCAACTTAACGCGCGCATCGCGGTGCTGCAGCGCATCCGGCAAATCGAGCGCGCAGTCGAGGCTGCGACGGCCGAAATCTCGCGAAAGGGCCTTAAAGTCTACAATCAGGTTAAGTCTGTGGACGCCAACACATGGGCAACCACGACCGTCACCGAAGTGGCGCGCCTGATTTCGCCCAGGCCGACGCTGGTGACCATATTCGCGGCGCACAAGTATCTCATGGACAATCCCCAAAACTTTGTCGCGAGCCACGCGTACCGGTTCTCCCAGTCGTTCGACGTTCGCCCCCAAGCTCACATCAAGATCATTAAAACAATTGAGGCATGGTGTCGGCAGCCCGACAGCCCTCTCGCTGATTTCGTTAAACGAGCAAACCCTATCATCGCGGCCAATAAGCGTCTGCTAGCGCAGCACCGGGACGAGAAGCCGTCGCAGCGACCCGCAAAACACGCATGGACGCCTGAAGACATCGTCATCCTGACTTTCCTCCAGCACGGGCTTAGACCCTCCCGGTCTACCCAGACCGATCCATACAACATCGGTCTAAGTGCGATTCTACACAGGCTGGATCCCAACGTGGTGGTGAACGACCACGAAGTCCACATGACGCTCGTCAATCTGGGGGTATACGCTCCGTGGCAAGACCTCCACTCGCTGCGGCGGGACCTCGACCTTGACCAAGAGGATCCCAAGACGTCGTCCTTGACCAAGGCCACCGATGCGCTCGTCCAGCGGTCGCTCTCGACGCCGCCGCGGAGTGGGCCCCTCGGGCCAGAGGATTTCCATGCCAAGGACCCTCTCGACCACCTCCGTCACGATTTCGGGAACATGCGAGTATATGTGCTTGATGACCTCTCCGCGGAGGAGCTCGATGATGGCGTGTCTGTTGAAGCGATACCTGGAGAACCGGAGAGCTACTGGATCCATGTGCACATAGCTGACCCTGCAAGCACAATCCCCCCGACTCACGTTTTGGCGCAGCGTGCGGAACGGCAGAGCCAGACGGCATACTTTATCCACCGCTCCTGGCCGTTGATTCCTAAAAGCCTGATGTTTTCTGGCCGAAACGGATTTTCGCTGACGCCACAGATGGAGAATCGCGTTTTGACATTCAGCTCAAAAATAAACTCGTCTGGTGAGCTGGTTGGCCATGTTGTTCGACCGGGAATTGTGCGAAATCTCGTCAAGGTCAGCTACGATGAAGTGGATGTGGCTCTCACTGGCAATATTATGCCACGCTTCCATCCATTCAGTCCAGCACCACCGCCGCCAGCGACACCATCTTTGTCTGACGAGCAGATAGACGATTTGCGCCTCCTGACGAAGCTACGCGCACGTCTTGTCAAAAACCGCTTCGATAAAGGGGTGTTCGAGTCTACCAGAGAGACGCCCCACATTCGGTATTTTGAGACTCCGACAAGGATCCACAGTCCTACCATGCAGCCAAGCGAGTTCCGTGGTTTTCCCAACTTCAGCTACTTTGTCACTCAAAGTTACGAGGAAGCCTTGGGTTCACGCGGACTGGTCGCGGAGGCCATGAAGCTCGCGTGCCGGTGTGCCTCTCGGTGGTGTACTGAGCGCGGTATTGTCGTTATACGTCGTGCATCTCCGGCCCTAGAGGCAACACCAGGGGCGCTGGAGCAACTTCGCCGCTTACGCAGTGAAGAAGGCTTCATCGACGCTACGATCATTGCGTCGCTCGCTTCGAGCATGCCGAGCGCGGAGTACACGCTGCGCCCAGGCGCCCACTGGACACTAGGCGTCCAAGAAGGCGAAGGATACACGCGCGCAACGTCGCCCCTGCGTCGATTCTCGGACCTCCTCGTCCACTACCAGATGCACAGCAGTCTGCTCGGGACCAAGCCGCACTTCTCTGCTGAGTACCTGCAGGACTACATGGTGCGACTCAAGTGCGACGATCGGCTGAAGCGCAGGACGGAGAGCTTGCACATTCGGTTCTGGGTCCTCATGGCGCTCAAACGGTGGATGGAGGCGCCGCGCTACGACATGCCTGATCCACTGGTGAATCTGCGTGCGATCCTGACGCACCCCGCGAGATTCAACGTCGTGGACCAGGAGCTCAACTCGGAGGTCCGCATTCCCGCGCTGGGAATCACTGCGACATTGACAGGGGTCCCGGCGGAGGCGTTGGCGGACTGGAAAGTTGCGAGTTCTGTCCCGGTAAAAATCAAGGAGATTAAACTGGGCGTAAGACCGACGCTGACCGTCGCCTTGGTTTGAAAAGTATCTTAGAACTATGGAAGTACGTCGCGTATAATGAATAATAATGTAATCCCTGCTCTTCCTCAGAAAGATGGTTCACAAACCAAAACTTGTTTTGAAAGCTTTGTGTCAGCTTTGTCCGACCCACAAAATGCTTTATGTAATCTCCACGTGGACTTCCTTCATCTGATCCGACGATCCGCGCGCCTAGCTTGTACCTGCAGCTCTGTCGCTCTCTGAGGACTCGCTCCCTCATATCCAATGCCGCCCTTACAGCTTACAGCTTCGTTCCATCCATCAACCACTTTGCAATCTCCACGTGTTTCTCTTTCCAGGAAGCTTCGCTACCTCCTCTGCGCGCCTAGTACTTGTACCTGCAAGTGCAACTCCGTTGCTCTCTGAGGACTCCCGCCCCTACAGCTTCGTTCATTCCATCAGCCATTTTTGCAATCTCTCCGCGTTTCTCTTGCTCAACCCCCCACAAAGCGCTTCCAGTTCCCTTTCCCAGCTTCTACGCCCTCAACTCCACGTCAACCCTTCATGACCTTCAATTGCGATGCTGTCCCACGTTGCTCTCTGATTTTTTCCTCTTGATCTCGCAGATGATGAGCGTGTTTCGATGACTTGCTCGTGACTAGCCCTGTAAAATTATTTGAAATACATCTATTCCTCACTTCCCTCGCATCCTGCTTGAATATGTGCCGCTACTACAATAATTTATAAAGGATTTTCCAATATAAATTTTTTGGTTTGTGCCTCGCCGCTTGCAGCCATCCCACCAGTCATTCGTCGTTGGAACATGGATCCGGGGGACGGATTAGGCATATCTCCGGACCGGCCGCCGGGAAACGCAAATCTCACTATCACTATCAGAAAATTTTGAAAATGGTGCGATATGATGTACCTTAAATAGAACGCGCTTGAGTGGTTTGTTTTCTCGGACCACTATGTCTTACGCCACTCAGAACTCCTCAAATAATCCCCTGCTCGATGCCTGGTCGTATTACGGGGCACAGGCTCAGCAGGTCTCGAGCACCCGATGGATGATTCTCGCCCTCATAAATAGCCCCATACTCGCCATTTTATTAAATGCTATCTGGCAAAAAATCGCACCCAGGAAAGCCTCAGACCCCCCAGTCGTCTTCCATTGGCTCCCTATCGTTGGTTCTGCATTGTGGTACGGCAACGACCCCATTAACTTCTTCCAAACATGCCAGGAGAAGGTATGTTTCCTTATTTATCTGGCGCACCACTTGTTCTGACTCCTGGCAGTACGGCAATGTTTTCACCTTCATTCTGATCGGTCGGCGGGTCACCGTTGCGTTGGGCGCAAAGGGAAGCAACTTCGTGCTGGGTGGAAAGTCAACAGCCTTCAATGCGGAGGGGGCATACAAGGTTCGTTTGGGTTCCCCAGGGTCGCAAAGTGGCTAAACACAACGATATAGCACTTGACCGTACCCGTTTTCGGTAAAGATGTCGTCTACGACATTCCCAACGAACAGTTCATGCAGCAGAAGAAGTTCGTCAAATTTGGACTGACGACCGAAAACTTCCGCGCCTACGTTGGTATGGTTGAAGAGGAGGTCGAAGGGTTCTTAAACCACGACACGCGCTTCACCACGTACCAGACTGAGGATATCAATGAATGGGGCCACTTCGACGCCATCGCTGCCATGGCGGAAATCACCATCCTGACGGCCTCACGCACGCTCCAGGGCAAGGAAATTCGCAGCAACCTCGACAAGTCTTTTGCCCAGTTGTTCACTGATCTCGACGGTGGATTTACGCCTATCAATTTCATGTTCCCGAATCTCCCTCTGGAGAGCTACCGCAAACGCGACCGAGCACAGAAGAAGATGAGCGAATTCTACGTCGACATCATTAAGAAACGGCGAGCAGACCCTACTGGCGACTTCGAGCACGACATGATTGCGGCTTTGCTAGATCAAAAGTACCGCAATGGCGACAAGCTCAAAGACCACGAAATCGCACACATCATGATTGCGCTGCTCATGGCCGGGCAGCACACCAGCTCTGCGACGCTTGCATGGACGATGCTCCACCTCGCGTCCGATACTGCCACAGCGTAAGTTCCCCGTTGCTTGTGTTTCAATGTCCTTTATTCACGGTATTTTCTAGTGACGCGCTGTATGCGGAGCAGGTGAAGCACTTTGGCAACCCGGACGGCTCCCTGCGCACCATGAGCTACGAGGACTTCCGCCATCTCCCCCTACTCGACTCCTGCGTGCGCGAGACTCTCCGCATGCACCCGCCGATCCACAGCATCATGCGTCAGGTGCGCGAGGACGTCGTCGTTCCCGCGTCCCTCTCCGCGCCGTCCAAGGACGGCGTGTACGTCGTGCCCAAGGACACCTACGTGCTCGCATCGCCCCTCATCTCGCAGATCGATCCCCAGATCTGGAAGGACGCCAACAAGTGGAACCCCGCGCGGTGGAACGACGAGCAGGGTGTGGCCGCGCAGGCGCTCAAGACCTACACCGACGAAGGCGGCGAGAAGATCGACTACGGGTTCGGCGCCGTGAGCAAAGGAACAGAGAGCCCGTACCAGCCGTTTGGAGCCGGGAAGCACAGGTGCATTGGCGAGCAGGTGGGTTGCTCTTGGCCTTTCTTTCGGATCCATACGATACTAATTTTCTTTCGCTCTTCAGTTTGCATACTTGCAGATATGTACCATCATTGCTACTGTCATCCGGAAGATTGAGCTCCGTCTGCCCACTCCTCTCCCAGACCACAACTACCACGTTTGTGTTGTCATTTCTCTTGCTGTGCTATGCTAAATGTCGGTTTCGACAGACTTTGATCCTGATGCCCAAAGACCCCAAAAGTATCCACTACCGCCGTAGAAAATTAGACCTTGTAGTGTGCGATTTATTTCAATATGTTAATTTGCACAGTTTCTGGCCGCGGATTCCCTGTGACCAGAGTCCTGGCAGACACGGTCCTCGGATTGGAGCACGCAGCTTTTTTCTTCCCTCCCATGTTCGCACAGCAAAGCCTGCGAGTACCAAGACAACGCTCTACTTTGGCGATACTTTATTGTCCCAATAGGCGGACGTGCACGAGTTGTAGTTACGAGTTGGTTGCTCCGGCGAAAATAAGGAGGCAAAATAATAACGGGGAATATTCATAACTAATGTACATTGCAGACCGACGGGCCAGAGAACTCATTTGGAAACACGGAATTCGGCCTTTAAGTCGTCAGAAAACTTTTCGCCGACCGCCAAGCACGCGCCAGCCTAATAAGGCCATGGATTAGTTCATTGCCCGCCACATTTGGAGGCTGCTCTCACCGTATGCCCCGAGACAATCCATGGGAAGATAGAGGCATCACACACCCCGCAAGCCCTTGATGCCATAGACGCGCAACTTCGAGTCCACAACCCCCGTTCTCCTCGGCAGGTGCCATCCGGCAGGTAGAAGTCGGGTGGTACACCGTTTCCACACGCTCCTTGACGAGCTCCCGCACTTCTTCGTCCGTCTTGGCCGCATGGTCCAGGTCGGGATTCGTATTGCTGTGGTCGAGATAAGCGTCCATCGCGCTGGCCTTGGATATGTTCAGCATGAGCCGGGCTCCTCGCGTCATCTTCGTTAGGTCATCCGGGTGCTGGAAGTAGCTGCGACCAGTCGAATGAGTGGCGCATGTAGGCGGATCCGCGGTGCCCCGACTTACTTGGGATTCACACTGGGAAGAGCCCACGGATCGGCAGACGCCAGAGAGACCTCCCCTCTGCTGCTGGGGCTGGAAGAAAATAAGACACGTGACAACAAACGCGGTTAAGAGCCCACCGGACGAGGTAGCAGTGCAGCGCATAGGTGTGCATCGGGAACATAATACGTCCGTGGTCCTGCACGGCGTCGTTGGCTTTGTGAAAATATGGCTTCAAAAAGATCGCACCTTGTAAGCCATGGGAGTTGTGAACAATTCCAAATCAGGCCGGCGGGGTCCCGACGTCGAGTCCACAAGTTTCTCGGGGAATTTACTGGGAGGGAACAGCACAGGATCATCTGTTCGAACAAAGGCCGCCGATTCACCGAACTGCGATGAAGATATGAGGAAGACTAAGGAAGCTGGGTGGGTGTTACTGACGTTGGTCGATACGAACCCCTTCCCAGTTATCATATATCGGAGAAGATGGCCGAACGCCTGGAAACTTTCCCAGATCGTCTTGGGCTCCATGACACTAGCCGAGTTGTTCAACTTATCCTTGAAGTACACATCCACAACAGGGTGATCGACGAGGTTTGCGCCAACACCGGGGAGATCATGGACGAGCGGAATTCCGAACTCTTCCAATTGCTTGGCGGGCCCAATACCCGACAGCAAAAGGATCTGGATTGTGTTCGGTAAATGGAAGGTTGGAAGGTGCATCGAGACTCACGTGTGGGGAATGGATTGCGCCTCCGCTGCAGACCGTCAGATATAATGTTGAAAATCAATCGAGCGGGCTTACGAAAGAATGACCTCCTTGCGTGCATGCGCTTTGTATCGAGGACCATTCGCTGAGTTGGCGAATTCCACACCAACGGCACGCGTAGCCCCTTCGACTTGATCGAAAAGAACCCGAGTCACTTGCGCGTGGATAGCGACTTTCAAATTAGGTCGAGAGAGCACATCTTGAGTTAGGTATGCCGTTTCTGACGAGACGCGCTCCCCTCTCTCGTCCACGTATGTCACTTAGAAAACGATTAAAAACAAACGAGCAGAACAAAAAGCATGCAACGTACTGACCTAGTCGATAGTGAATAAGTATCAAACAGCAAGGTCAGGCAGGATCACTCACTCGGCTGGCGCCAATCGGGCCCTTGTCCACGTTGAAATCCGGGACGAACGGAATTCCCACCTGGGCGCAGGCCCTCAAAAACGCCTTCGAGGTCACCGAAACGTGGTTGAAATATCCAATGCGGACAGGACCATCGGCGCCGTGGTCCGCGGTATCGACTGACGGGTACGCAGGGTCCGGCTTATATTTTTCAAACTTTTTGAAGTAGCTGATATCGCAGATGAGTTACGATGGGTCAATTGCTTATGGGGACCATACGAACCCCCGCAGATTCTTCCAGGACCACGACTCGTCACCTGTGAGCGCTGCCCATTGATCGAAATCATCCGGCGCGCCGTATTGAGCCCTGGAAAACTGAGAAATCAATGGCAATAGCAAAGAATTAGGGGATGCACATACATTTGAGCATTAATAGAAGAGCCTGGAGGACGTCAGATTGCAGGCGGACAATAAAAGCAGGAGTACATACATCCGCCCAGAAGTTTAGCTAAAGAAGAATCTTAAGAATCTCCCTGGCACGAATGGAGCGTAGAGCATACCTCGAGGAAAGAAGCGTTTCTGGCCTTTGGCGAATACCTGAGGCTCCGTTGAAATTGGTAGACATGCTCTGTCCAAAACAGTTTCCCAAACGCGGAGGGTATGCGACTGAATTGTTGCGCACGGCCACTATGCTTTTTGTCAATGAGTAGAAATAACAGAACCACCGGTCGCACAAACCTTCCGCCGGCTTCAAGAAGAAGGACGCGAATTGAAGGGTCCTCACTCAGTCTTGCAGCAAGCACGCATCCAGAGGTGCCTGTTAGGAAGAGTCAAGTATTTCACAGCCGTCCCAAGGCAAACGCAGCTGTAAGATACAGACCTCCACCAACAATAATGACATCGTAGTCGGATCCTTGTTGACCAGAAATAGCTCCAACATTGGAGAGATTCAAGACATATTTCGCCTTTCTGCTAGCAGTGTATCGGAATCGCAGTAGAAGTGCGAGTGCCGCCGCAATCGCAGCTGAGCTCCAGAGCAGCTTTGGCCGCGACGCAAGAAGTTCTCGAAATTTCGTTACGAGCTCAACGGCCGAGCTATAGTTGTCTGACAGGGACATGGGTGGTGCTGGACCTAAGACAGTTCGCTGCCGATCCATTTCATTTATGGGAACCGCGGAGGAACGGAGCTTTTGATAGCCGGGACACCATCATTTACAACATTCAAAAGACAAATCACCGTGACGTGTGCCTGCGGATTTTGTGGACGGAAAAAAGGGTAAGAGGCAGTCCGACGCACCGAGGAGAAGAGTATCAAAGGGGAGACAAACTTGATAAAAAATCTGACCACCCAGAGCTCCGAGTTCTTCGCAATTGCTTCGACATAAACGTATGTGAGAGCAGCGCTTTGGCCCGTAAAGGAGCGCTGCACGAGAAGCATGGACAGGAGACTACCACCTATCTATTCTTCCTCATCATCGCTCTCCTCGTTATCACTGACAACACCAACAACACCACCATTGTTTTCTTTGCCTTCCTCCCGCTCTCGCAACACTCGCCCTGCTTCTCTGAGCTTGGCACCAAACGCCTTCCGCGCGCCAAAGTTGGCGCCGACATCCCAGATCTGTAGCTTCGCCTTAGATCCCGCTGCGGCGACAGTCAAAGGCTCATCTGGCGAGAACACGGCCGAAAAGACCTTGCCCTGTCCCAGAGTTAATGAAAGTTAATGCAAGAAATATATCGCTTACAACACCGAGATCTCTGGATGTAACGAGGCTGACGTTACTCTTCCCACCGGCGTCGCTGTCGAGGACGTTCCATACTTTGACGAGTTTGTCATTCCCGCCCGTGGCAATGCAACCCTTGATATGAGGGTTCACGTCAAGAGCGGAGGCAGCGCCATCGTGAGCGGACAGTGTGAACCGCGCCGGCGAAGGTAAATTAAGATTCGACGGTAATGTCCGCACGTCAAAATTCAGTACAAGCCCGTTCTCCAACGAGACCTGGTCATTTCGTCAGGCGCGCGCTCAAGTGCGAAAGAAGGACGTACATAAAATCCTGACTCCTCCCATGGATCCCACCGGACTGCCTCGAAATCGCTACCCAAACTGCACCCACACCTGCCTCTGGTGCCCTCGAATCAAAAGTCCGAACCCTGTCCTGTCGTTAGCTTCCCGTCAACAGGACACTCGGATCCCGCTCATTCCACCGAACAGCTTGGACCTTGTCCTTGTTGCACGTCAAAAACTCCGGATCGCACCCCCGTCGCCGCCGTTGACACTCGGGTCGCGACTTAAATCCCAGAGCTTCACTGTCCGGTCCGCGCTCGCACTCGCGAGAGGTTGCGCTGTGTTTTGTTCCAGCTCAAGCGAGGACAGCGTCAACGTGATGCCCTTCTCCGTGGAGCGATGCTTGCTCTTTTTCTTTTTCTTGCCAGTGCCGCAGGCACGGGTATGTGCGCCTGAGTTTCGTCGGGGCGACCGAGATAGAAGAAGGGTACATGGCTTCCAGAAGGTCGATTGACCATATTCGATTTCGGGATCCAATGTGCCAACGGCAATATAATTGCCAAAGCCAGCGGTAGAGATGCAGAAGATCCGGCGGCAGTAGGAGGGAAATCTAGCCATTCCAAGCATAAAGGAAAATTGGGAAGCATTAAATCGTGGTGAACGTAGAGATTCTCTTGCGATTCGTCGTAGACGTAGATTTCGAGTTGCGATATTTCGTCCTCAGTTTTGCTACAACAAGCAGATTGTCGGTGGGAAGTACTTCGAGCTCCTCCCGCTCGTCGTCATCTGCATCCTTGAGCGACAAATTAGGTCCACATGTAGTATTTGCTGTAATTGGTCTACCTCTTTCAGTGTGATGTATGGATCCTCTTCATTATCTCGATAATATGTTAGGCCCTTGATATTACTGAATGGACCAACAGCTACTTGGTGTCAAAAGAGACTGCAAATATGGGGCAGAAAACATACCATCTGTTTTCACATCGTTGTCGTAATCATCCAAATTGTATTCTGTAAGGTCATCGGCGCTAGGTTTTGGTTTGGGATCCACATCCATTGCATCCTCATCCTCATCCTCGCTTGGAATAAAATTAGTTAATTGCGGCATAAAATCATGAAGACGGACTCGACCCAATTCGCTTCATCGTCGTCTTCCCCTGCATCATCGTCGCCCTCCTCTCCTTCCGCGCCTCGACCCATGGATTGTGCCGCCTCGTGTGCGCGTTCTAACTCGATCCGAGCATCTTCCAGTTGCATTCTGGAGAGCGCACTGACCCTCTCGAGTTCCTTGTCGTCGAGGACATATTTTGGGGTGCTGCGCTGAGACGCCCCGTTTCACCCAGGAGACCGCAGAAATTAGACTGCTCATGGCGGGGTGGGCGTAAAGTGAGGTGGGCGTTAAAATCTCCAAATTTTTCTCGATCGCACGTGCTGTTTGCTTCCGGGGACCCCGACAAACTTTCTACTGGAAACTATGACCATCTCTCGCGCCTCCGCGACTGCTCTACTTCAGTCTGTCCAGCGCGGACTGTCTCCGGTAGAACTTGTTTATGTTCCTCATGAGAAATGGCCTCTTCCCCGCTCCAGGCCTTTCCTTCAACGACCTCTCCAAATATCCATACTCGACTCTTCGTTCAATCCACCGACATTGGCACACCTTGCCCTAGCTAATACACCACCATCCTTTGCCAGAAATCCACAGAAAGTTATGACACCAAGATATTTCTTCTTTCTGTCCGGAACGCGGATAAATCTTTAAAGCCAACAGACGCGTCGTACCTCCAGAGGCTCGAGATGATGCTCCTGCTCGCTCAGGACAATGTCCCCGATGGTACCTCTAACTCCGATGGCGAAGTAGCCATAGCCATAATCGATGAGCCAACTTTTGTTGGCAAGTCAAGCAAATTGCTTGGGTTTCTGGAACGGCGACTGTCCGAGCTCGGAGCCCCGGCGCCCGCGACAATGCGGCCCCATCTCACGTTTATGCTGGGATTCGACACGCTGGAGCGTCTATTGTCTCCGCGTTATTACGGTGCATCGCCGACAGACCCAGATGCGGAGTCAAAGATGTTCTCCTCATTGCACAAGTTCTTTTCTTCGGAACACGACAGCTCGCGCATCGTATGTGCACGGCGTGCTTCGTCTTCCCCCGAAGCAGATACGCTGTCCCTCGCGTCAGAGTTCTTGTCGAAACAACAGATCGTACTCGTGGACATCGGGAAGGATGAGCGAACCTACAGCTCCACAGCGGTGCGGGACGCCCTCTCGCGTGGCAACGACGATGGCTGGAAGCGGCTGGTACCTCGGGGGTGGAAGAATATATCACGAAGGAGAAACTATATGTGCCATTATAAGTGGAGCAAGGTGGAAGTGTCTAGGAACCGGAGCGCTGACTAACACTTGGATGCCGCCTCTAGTTACCCTTTCGGGCCGTCCCGGTCTAGAACTCACCAGAGTTGCCCTCGCCAACTTGAAGCCCTCGCTCTGTCGCACATATCCTTATCGAATGTAATCCAATTATGCACTACCTTGCTTCCGGGCGACCAGGACTACTGTAAATTTGATGGCAGGAACCGAAGGCTCCTGAAACTGACCGTTTCGTTTTTCGTTTTGAGAACAGCCTGATTCCAGATCTCACACCCACAGCTTATTACGCAATCGAGCACCTCGAGCGCTGTTGTACATAAAGAGAGTCGTTTGAATTTATTTTTCCAGTCATCGTTGCTGACGGTGATATTGCCGCCCACAGGACAGGCGAGCGGGATATGTAGAGCGGCTTCCAGCGGTCTCCAGCGGTGCGCCCAGTGCCATCTAGTGCCATATTTGGAAATTGAGGCGCGCTGGTGCTCCGGCTATCAAAGTCTCCTACTTCCGACATAAATGAAATGGTAGCAGACTGTCCTGGCCCAGACACCATCCATGCCAGACAACTATAG
>JARJCX010000368.1:0-114785 GCA_029282285.1 Mycena rebaudengoi
CTCAAATGCAATACGGTTCGCCTCCATCGAATGCGCAAATAACTCTGCAGCTGACCCTGGGTACCTCCATCTTCAGTGCGCCTCGGCCAATCAGGCCTGAAAATCTCGAAAATTATCCTCGGGTGCATGACCTACGGGCATCCCGAGTGGTCCGGCAACTGGGTCCTCGCGGAGGAGGAGGCCTCGAAGCACATCAAGGCTGCGTGGGTCATTATGCCCATTCTTTGTTGTTCTTCTTTTCACTGCGTCGACTCCAGTTATGACTACGGCATCAATGCGTTTGACACGGCTAATGTATGCATGCCATTGGAATGTGGAAGGAATTCGAACTGAAACACACTTGAACTAGGTATACTCTAATGGAATTTCTGAGGAAATCCTTGGGCGCTCGATCAAGAAGCACCGACTGCCGCGCGACGAAATCGTCGTGATGACCAAGCTGTGCGGTGCCGTCTCGCGCAATCCGAAGGAAGGACTATAAGGGCGTACGGATCTGGACAGCAGCGGCTATGTGAATCAGTACGAGCTGAGCCGCAAGGTATTTATTTGCTTGGTTCGCGAATTTCTGTCCACTGACGCCCTGTGGAACTTACTTAGCAATGCTAAGTATGCTAAGTTAGCATATCTTCGACTCTGTGAAGCACAGCCTGCGGCGCCTGGACCTCGAGTATATCGATCTGCTGCAGTGTGAGTTTATTTCCCAGTGTTATTTGGCTCTTTCACCCATCAGACTAGGCCATCGATTTGACCCCAATACGCCCATTTCGGAAACGGCGCGTCCACTTCCCATTTTTACGCGCCGATTTCAAGAACTCAACTTATATCACAACAGATGCAAACCCTCCACGACGTCGTCAAGGCCGGATACGTTCGCTACATCGGGATGTCCTCGTGTTATGCCTACCAATGTGCGCACTATCGTTGAGCGAGGTGCATTCGCCGATACTGATCATTACGTGTCTACTCGCCCAGTCCACGCTATGCAGAGTATTATATTCGCTCCTTAGTTTGATGGCTCCAGCTGACCATCAACTTTAGACTACGCGATCACCAACGGCTTGACGCCCTTCATATCCATGCAGAACCAGTACTCGCTCGTCTACCGCGAAGAGGAGCGGGAGATGATGCCGTTGTTGGACGTGGGTCTAGAGACGATTATATTGTTCCTCACAAGCTTTACGACCCGTGCCTTTGGCACGGGCGACTCGCTGGCGCTCGCACCCGTACCTACGGCGGGTCGACAGCTTGTTGGGGCTCCGCCCCAAACCCCGGAAGCGCTCTCACTTATTATGTCTCATTCTCAAATATATAAATTGACTTGTAGGAAAAGAAAAGAAAAATAATAGTACATGATTACATCATGAACAGGGATGCTGGATGAGAAATTTAGGAAATAGACTACATATGAAGTCTGCCACTCACATAATTAAAAAAGTACCTCAGGGTATACAATGTTCTTGGTCAATGTGTCAGTTTGACCCTCTGTAAAGAGAACTTTGATGCGACGGCTAGAAGTGCAACGGGAGAGTGCCACATAGAGCTGACCATGGGCAAAGACCTCTGTGCGAAGGTCAAGACCAACATTGGCTACAGACTGACCCTGTGCCTTGTTGATGGTCATGGAGAATGCAAGTCGAACTGGGTATTGACGGCACCTCAGCTGAAATCCGAACTGGTCATCAGAAGGAATAATTGTAATCCGTGGGATGAAGGCAGTTTTGCCAGCATGCTCTCCCCCAATGAGTCAAATTTCTAATACATGGGCCGACATCCTTGTCAGAATTCCACGGGAGCCATTGCAAAGGCCATTGGCGGGATCCAGATTTCGAAGGACCATGATAGGAGCTCCAATCCTCAATGCCAGTTTAGAGATTGGTAATCCCGATGCTTTGATAGAATTCAGATATTCAATGGGATATTGGAAGCCTTCCGCATCTGCACCCTTCTCATGACCAACAGAGTCAGCACTGTTGTAAATTCTCTCCTCTCCAGGAATTTTCCCCAGTAATATCTGGTTGAGATCATCAACATCCTCATTGCGAGCCGACAATATTGTCCGCTCCAGAAAGTATTGATCATATGCCACTTTATCGTGTGGCTGCAATGTGGACATTGTTGGGTATAGTGCATCAATCAAGGCATCCACTGTGTTTGTGGGAAGCTTCATGGTTGGTGGCAAGGGAATATGAAGTCCATCATCCAGATTTCTGCCATGGCCAACATTGAGTAGCCATTGTGCAAAATCCCTTTCCTCTTGAAGAGCATTAGGTCCTCCGAGTCGCATATTCTGTGTCAGGTGGAGAACTTCAATTTTCTGCCACAACCTGGATCCCCGAAGACACAATCCTACAATCTGTTCTCTTCCACCTTTGACAACAATAGGTAAAGTTTGCTGGAAATCTCCTCCAAATACAACAGGTACACCACCAAAAGGTCTGGTGGGATCATTCCGAATATCCCGCATAGTCCTGTCTACAGACTCAGGGCAACGTCTGTCCTGCATTGGAACTTCATCCCAGATGATAAGG
Source organism: Mycena rebaudengoi (assembly GCA_029282285.1). NCBI lineage: Eukaryota > Fungi > Basidiomycota > Agaricomycetes > Agaricales > Mycenaceae > Mycena > Mycena rebaudengoi. Next base: position 2,529 of record JARJCX010000368.1, read on the forward strand.
CGGACCTTGCACAGCAGTTCTGCAAGATGTGTTCCTTTTTTCACACCACAGAAAGACTCCTCATGAAGCTTGATGGGAATTTTAAAAGTGGAGTGGGAGGTACGGCCTCCCATAAGAAGCAAAGCCGCAATGCCTGAGGATGCTACGCAGAGAACAATCATTCCCTCACCTCTCAGTGCATAACAAAGAGTATTGTACACATGAGTTTTCCCAGTTCCCCCAGGACCGTCCAGGAAAAACAGTTTCGGATCGTTTTGCTTCACAGAATGCATGATCTTGTCAAATGCAGAACACTGCTCTGCATTGAGGCCAGTGATCCGGGGCTGTGCTAAATTTGCCTGCTCCTCCCGGTTGTATGCCAGCTGTGCAGCAATGAGACGATTGCCCTCTATCTGTGCCCAATTTGCAACAGGCTCTGGCATAGGAGGAAAATCCTTCAAAGATTTGGCAGAACCCTGCAGAATTGAATCCAATAGGTACAGACCATAATCATAGATCTGCTCTTCAGGGGGATTTGCAAACCCTTTCTGGATCAGCTTGTGACGGACATCATCACAGAGATTTGCCTTAAATTGTTCCCAAAGGGCAAGGGGGTCTACTGGTAAATTCTCCTTCAGAATGCTGGCAAACAGCTGCCGAAGCTGATGGCCAGTTTGCATCGCCGCGGCCTCTTCCAAACACTGGATCCACTCATTGTCATCCTCCAAAAGTCCACGTGCAGAGCAGGCCTCCTTAAATGTAGCATATGTGACCCCATTGACAGTTCTCAAATCTTCAAACGATGTAGCTCCTCGAATGACAGTAAGGAGTGTACGAAGATAGAACCGCTCGCCTGATTGGGGTCCAGCAAAGTACATGCGACCAATGGCAAATCCCTGCTTTCTTACGTGCCAGGCATGGCCATCACGATTTTTCTTCCAAACAAATTTTTGTGGAAACTCCTGGTAGAGATGTTCCCGAGCCCCAGTAAGGTTGTCTGCATTAGCTTTAAAGTAAGCTGTGAGAGTGGTCTGCTTCTTTGCTGCCTGCTGCAAAATTTGTAGAGCATCCCGGTCCTCATCAAAAACAACAGTTTGCTCATTGGGAAGATGCAGTTGTAGGCGCACAACAGTAGGCAATTCAAGATGCATTTCAAATCGCAATAGATGCCATGTGGCCTCTGGAGCCGAAATATATCTGCCGTCAATGTGAAGCTGTATTTCATCTTGCTGATCAAGAGTGAGTGTTCCACGATCATGGCCTTTGAAGACATATTTGTGGATGTACTTAGTGGCCTTTATTGAGATGCAGCACTCAAGATTCATATGGCAGAGAAATTCCAGGAGAGCCCTTTGAAAGAAGCAATTAGCAACCCATGAATTTGTGCTTCAAAAGTTCAGACATACCTTGGGCAATGAGGAACTACCCATCGGTTATCAACAATGACGTCTTTACCATTGACCTTTTTAATAATATGCCGCCCATTATCACGTCTTGCATATAGGGTGTAGCCATCCTGAGATAATGTGGTCTCTGCTTGGAATGGCTTGGGATAACCCTTGGAACATTTCCCATTCTTCATGCAAGGTGCATTTGGATTGTGCTCGCCACATGGACTGTGGATCATCAGGGTTGTCACCAAGTGGTGCAATCTTGGGTGAGTTGCAGGATCTGGTATTTCAGCAGATATGACCCGATCAATATCTTCTGCTCGTTTCAGGCGTGCCCGTGGAGTTAAAAAAATAAGGACATGTATGTGTGGAAGGCCCCGCTTTTGGAATTCAATGGTGTAGACTACTCCAGCATATTCCCCAAAGGCTCCTTCTTTGATGTACTTTATCAGGACACGGACCTTCTCATGAAAGACACGTGCAACTAAATCTGGGCGTTCTGATGCTGACTGCCCTGGAAGAAGTGCAGACTTGATTTCATCCCAATTGGGGTTCGCTGTCATGGTCAAAAACCAATCTGGCTTTCCTGAAAAGCGTGCAATAGCGATTGAGTCTTGATATAGTTGAAACCTGAATCTTGATCCACCAATATAAGATGACGGTAGGATGAATCGTTGGCCCAAATTTCCCAATTGTGCACCCACATCATTGGCAATCGCATCAGCCAATCCTTTATACAAATCAACTCAGAGGGATGCTTGATTGTTTCTCAGCCAATTTAATCTGTATTGGTCTGTGGCTGCCCAGGCATCTACAATCCACTGCTGCAATAAAGGCCCTGACTGGAAAATATGAATTGAGTCTGTCACTCTCTGATGAAGGCGATAGGCGTAATATTCGAGCAGTGTAACCATTCGACGCCTTTTGTGTTGGTTCCCCACTCCTTCCTCAGCTTCACGTTCACCCCAGGGTTCGTCATCAGCATCATCTTCCAGAGCTAGCGGTATCTTGGGATGATACCCGTCTTCCCCATAGGGGAACAACAGCACATAAAGGAGGGGTTGGTAACTTGGATGAGTTTCATATATGCGACGCAATGGACCTCCTCTCTCATGAATAATGATGTCCCGATGATCTGGAACAATAGATCCATCTCCTGGAAGAATTGCAGCCACATCATTGGCTGTAGGAGCATTATAGCGCCGTGCATCTGTCCCAGGCTCACAGGTAATCCGTGCATAAATCTCAGATGGAGCATTGGGGTGATTTCGTTTCTGTTCCTTGATCCGCTCATAGGCTGTTTTATAAAGAGGAATGTAGGCATGGTTTCGCCTGAGCACATCATCGAGAATATTCATTACTTCCTGCTTCAAACCCGAGTTGGAATTGAGTCCCTGATTCCGACGCATCCGAGCAGCATTGGCTTCCTCTGGTGAATAGAAGTAGAGTTGTGCATAGATTGGCTCTTGTCCTTCCTCAGGAAGTAAAGACCCAACTTTGTGATGCAATGCGCCCTGAATTCTGAAAACATATGGGGAGGTACCACCAAGCACACTTTTGTCAACTGTGACTCCCAGAGAGGCAAGCGCAAATGCAGCATTGTAGGCACGTATATTCTTTAGGAACTCTTTGGAATAGTGACTGGTGCCATTATAAAGCTCCAGTAACTCTCGTGGTGGGGCTCGTATAGCAGGGAGCTGAATCTTGCCATCCAAACAGCAGGTTCTAAAAAGAGGATTATTCACTGTGGACTTGGAGAGATGCTCGGCCTTCCAATGACGTGCACCACATTTGGAACAAATCAAATCCATAGACCCAAGATTATGTGCTGGTGTGCTGGCCTCAGCAGCAGGCCTGAAATATCTTGGCAAATCTCTGATAGCTACAAAATCTGGAAATGGAGGAGAATCTGCCCTAGGTTCTGGATTGCCATGCTGTTGGGGGGGAGCAGGTTGGGGGGGAGCAGGAGGGATAGGCATAAACTGAGGTGGGATTTGTGTGCCACGTTGTGGGGCAAAAGCCCTCGGATTATTTAATTCTGCCAATCTTGCCTCAACTTCTGCTGCAGTAGCAGGTATTATGGGTTGCTGAGGTCCCTGTACCTGTTCTGGAGCTGGAAAGGGAGCTGGAGCTGGCCGTCTAGGATTGTGAGCTATAGGCACAAAGGGCCGGGGAGCATTTAGCTCAGCTATCATATTCTGCATTGCTGCAACTGTGTTCGGAGTTGCCCTTGGAGGTGGAACACCTGGCTCTCGAGGAGCATTCAATGCTTCCAGAAATCTACGAACAGGACCCCCACCAAACACATCCCCTGTAGGATTCTGCACAGGAACAGTCACTTGAGGCCGGGGAAACACCGGTGGTCGTGGTTGCCGACGATGCTCAGGGCTATCAAGCAAACGGGCATCACGTTCCTGTGTCTGAGCTGATATCCGTGCACGTTGGGGGGTATTGGGAGGAGTTTGATCCCTGGAAGAGATAATGAGCGGTGCAGGTTTCAGCCAGGAGTGTATATATACATTTGGAGAATGAAAGCAATAATAAATGCAGCACAGAGTGAAATTATACGCTGGGGCTACCAAAAAATTTAGGTTTTGGGAGGCATTATTGGGGAAGAGTACATACCTGAGCATGGAACATGAGGGGGAAGGGAGAGAGCAAGGGCGGGATATTATCCGATGCCATCTCGGGTAGCGATAATTGTTCAGGGTTGTGCCCAGCGATTCTCGGCGAATTCCGTAAACCTGACGTCGGAAACTCTGAAAACTGAAATGTTTACGTACCGCCGCAAGCGTTAGCAAGCGACGGAGGTTCCCGACATGTCGGCGAATTCCGTGAACCTGACGTCGGAAACTCTGAAAACTGAAATGTTTACGTACCGCCGCAAGCGTCAGCAAGCGGCGGAGGTTCCCGACATGACGTGACGTGATCTTCTGTCAAACTGTCTTTTTATAGATGTCCGAAACTCCGAAACTCCGAAATCCGAAATTGCGCCGTTGCATTGCGCGTGATTTATCATGTGATTTTCTGTCAAACCGTCTTTTTGTATATAGGATAGCTGATTGGCATAATGAACAGATGTTCGGGGTCGGTTCCATCCCATGGTCGCCGCTTGCCCGTGGCGCGCTTTCGCGCCCCCTCGCGAAGCAGACGGATACGAACCGCGGGAGCTCCGACGTGTGCGTCCATGTCCTCGCAGCAGAGCTCCAGCACTGACTCACGGAATACATTCCTAGGCTGCCGTCCACCTTCTATGTCTCTTCTGACGCGAACAAGGAGGTGGTGAGAAGGCGAGGATCTCAATACCCGTGTAATGCGCCGCTGTTGATACTTACTTACTTATAGAGCCGAACAAGTCGCGGCGAAACGCGGTATCAGCATGGCGCAGGTTTCCGTCGCGTGGGTTTTGTCTAAGAAAAGTCGGTATTTTTATTTTTATTTTTCTGGTTCGTTGCGCATTGGCACTCACAACGAAACCAGCTGTCTCCGCACCGATTGTCGGCACTTCCTCCCTCGAGAATCTCAGGGATATAGTTGGTAAGTTCCTCCTGATTTTTTTTTTCGAGAAGTCAGGGTGAGTCTGAGATATTTATTTATCTTTCAGGCGTGATTGATGTAAAACTCACTGAGGAGGAGATCAAGCTCTTGGAGGAGCCCTACCGGCCCATGGCGATCTTTGGGCATTAGATGAGGCGTTCTCTGATTTATACAGAGTCGGTTGCAGTTTGGATTGAACAGGAACTTGTGTGAGGGCCGTGGAAGGCCTGCAGCGTGTATCACGCAGTTCAATTTGACCTCAAGTGTAGGTAGAAGTTTGTTTGTTTGGGTCCAAAATGGAACATGATCTGGTGGTGTAATGGTTAACACACCTGCTGGAAGTCCAGACTACATGTGAAACCGTACATAGGAGATCTCTGTTCAATTCAGGGCTAGGTCATTCTTTTCTGTTCCATCAAATTCGATTTTTTGATCCAGCCAAGTGTGGGTTGAAGTCCATTTGGATTGGAAGGAATAGGGCCTGGTGGTGTAATGGGTAACATACTTGCATGTTGTGGCCGTTAGCGAAATCGTTTGCGGGAGATCCTTGTTCAATTCAGGGCTAGGTCATTTTTTTTTTTGATCCATCATATTCGATTTTTTGATCCACCCAACAATCCATTTGACTTTACAAGGGAGTGTGATCTGGTGGTGTAGTGGATAACGTGCCTGCATTTTGTACATATTCCTCGCCGATACTTTTGCAGGAGATCCCTGTTCAACTCAGGGCTTAGGCCATTACTTTTTTCCCGCTGTTGAATTACATTTTTAGTTCTAACGAAGTGTGGGTTGAAGTTCATCTGGTTTGGGGATAAAATATGACCTACTGGTGTAGCGGTAACATGCCTTGTTTACTGTATTTCCAGTACTTCTAGCAGCATTGTAGGAGATCCCTTATTGACTCAGAGGTATATGTAGGTCATTCTTTTGTTTTCTGGAACTGTATTTTGAACCATTTATGTTTGCATGAAAATTCTTTTGATTTTGGAAGGAAGATAGACCTGGTGGTGTAATGGTTAACACACCGGCATGCTGTCTGTTTGAATTAATAAACCTATGTGGGAGATCCCTGTTTGAATCAGGGCTGGGTCATGACTTTTTTTCTGTCATTGTATTTTGAATCACTGAAGTGTCGGTGGAGGTTTATTTGGCTTTACAAAAGAATACGATCCGGTGGTGTGTTGGTTAACGCGCCTGCATAGCATTACTGTTTCATATGGTGTTCTGTGGGAGATCCCTGTTCAACTCGGGGTTGGGTCATTGTTTTTCTTTATTAGAATTTTGAACTTGAATGCTCTGAACTTTTAGTTTCTGATATCGAAAATAACACAGTGTAAATCACGGCAAATACTACTCAGAACATTGACAGCCATTCAGCTAACATAGTTCAACTTTGCGTCGGAAGATGCCGGATCAAGCCGAACCCGTAATTGTTTGCTGTCACGATCACGATCACGCGTCTGTCCACCAACTCTCCTCTCCTCCGCCACCATGCCCGCTTCGCGGTCGCACCCCCCGAAGCAGCGCACGACCATCGTCATCGAGACCATAGGCGGCGCTCCCGTCTTCCACATCCCCGTCCCTCTCAACATCGTCTCGCGCGCCCCGCCAGGCGGCGCAGTCAAATTCGTCTTCCGCAACATCGGGGGAACCCCGACGTTCCACGTCGGCGGGGCGGAGGTGGGCGTGGGAGACGAGGATGCGTGGGATTTGGGGAGGGTGGTGAGGGCCGTGGGGGAGCGGAGGGTGAAGATTGAGGAGGAGGAGCAGAGGTTGTGGATAGATAGTGGGAATGGGGGCGCGGGTAGCGGGGATGTGCGGGTGTGGGTGAAGGAGGAGGAGGGTGAGGTAAGGATTCCGGGGAGGGATAAGGGGAAGGGGAGGGAACGCGATTTGGGTGAGTAGCAGCCCCTCCCGCCCCCTCACCCCCTTACCGCCGAAGAGCGCCTCGCATTTGCCCGCGCGTCGCTCACCTCCTCAAATTTCCCCGCAGTATTCTACGATGGCCGGCGAGAGTTCGCGCTTGAATGCGCGCCCGCGCTGCCTGCGGACCGGGCGCTCAGCGCGCGCGAGGAGAAGGAGTACGATAGGCTCTGGGACGCGCTGTTGCGGATGGAAAGGTGGCGGGGGCGCAGATGGGTGAGTTCAATTCGAATTGTTATTCAAAGCGTGAAGGATGGCTGACGACCCGTAATAGACGTGGACACGCTGCGCCAGCGCACGGGGGAGATGATGTCGGAGGCGGTGGCGCGCGTGCATGCCGCGCTGGGTACGTCGTGGCGCTGTAAATGGCCCCTTTTCCTGACAATGCGTATTTTTTTTTTTCAGATGTAGGTGGCAGCAGCACCTCCAATTCGAATTCGAATTCCACCTCCAATTCTTCCGGCTCGGGGTCGGGGTCGAGGATGCATCCTCATACTACTACTCCCGGTACGCGCTTTCGCCTTTATTATTTTTTTATTGTATTGCATACGACCTAACTAACCTCTTCCACCCGCAGCACCGGACGGCGGCGCGCAGGATGTTGTCGCCAACACTATGCAGGAGCTCGTGGACATCGACAGCGCAGCGGACGATGTCCTCCAGAGCATGGCGCAGGAGGTCGCGGACAGCGTCACGCGAGACGTCGTCGACCTCGTTGGGCGCGATATGGAGGCGCGGGACCTCGTGGGCGTCGCGACGCGGGACCGCGTGGACGTCGCGGCGCAGCTTGCGGGGAAGGGCGCCGCAGCGCCCGACATGGGCATCCCGAAGCCCGACCTGGGCATCACGACGCGCGACATGAGCAATGGCATCGCGGGACAAGACGTCGTGGACCTCGTGCGCACCGGCCTCGGGTCCCTGCGCGCCGCGCTCGTCGCTGCCTCGACCTCCAACTCCAACTCCAACTCGACCTCCCACTCGGCCTCAACGTCGATTGCGAGCTCGCCGTCGACCGCTGCGGTGGCAAGGCGGACGCGGGCGCGGGCGCGCGGTGCGGACGTCCAACACCAGTCGCATGCGCGCACGGCGCTCGCGTCGGGGAGCGGCAGCGGTGGTATCGGTGCTGCTGTCGGGGATAATACTACGGACGCGCGGCGAGGTAGGTTATCTATTCTTCCGGTACGCTTTGCATGAAAGGTGCTGACTGGTGCGCGCGCGCAGATTCGGGCCATGAGCAGGGCAGGCACGAACAGCGGCGGCGCCTGGGGGGAGGTGCGTTTGCTTTCGGTTTCGTTCGTCTGTGCTTTTTTTTGGGAGCGTTTTTTTTGGGGGTGGGGGGCCTCTTCTTGGTGGAGGCGGACCCGTCTGATCGCCTTCCGTGTCTTATCCCGCCCATCCCTCGTCGACCGGTCTTTGCCCTGACCTCGACGTCGTCCCCGTCGTCATCGATGGCTGCGTGCGCGCGCCCTGTTTTCCTTGAGACGCTCCGCGTGCTCCTTTCTTTCTTGCTTTTATTTATATTTCTTCGTTTCTCGCTTCCATGTTTTTCGTTTTTGGCTTTCGGACCCGGGTCTCCCTTGCGGCCGCCCTCCGCTGCGCGCCCCGTCGGTCAGTCGCTGGGAGGTGGTTGACGATGGATGCGCCGTTCCCTCCGCACCCAATCCGTCGAGCGCTGGGAGGCGGCTGACGATGGGAGACGAGGTGCTTGTGCCCTTCTCCGCCCTTGCTGCGGGGCATACACCCTCCACCCTCGCTGCGGCGCATGCGCCCTCCGCTCCGCTCGCACCTGTCCCTGGCATGATCCGCCGTCGGTCGGGCGCTGGGAGGCGAGGGGGCCGACACAGGTACGGCGCCGGGCGGACACCAGACAGATCTGGCGCATCCAGCGCCGGACGAGAGAGCGCCGGCGCTGGGAGGGTCGCTTGCTCCCGAGTGCGCTGGAGTATGCAGTGTGGTTCGCTGGGGCTCGTACCGCCGAGGAGAGAGGGAAAGCAGGCGCACTGTGACCGGGACGGGCGGGGCGCTGCATGCAATGCACGGCATGCCTGCCCTTCGCGCATGCGGGACGTGCCGGTCTTTTGCGCGTCCGCGACTCGCCGGGGGTCGGCGTACCACTTGTTTCGATGCACACATCCTCTGAACGCGCATCTGGAAGGTGTAGTTGGGCCTGCATGCGCGCCCCAAGCGGGAGACGCGGTTTCTGCGTGTGCCTGGCGCGGTGTGGCGCATCCTTGGGCAGTGCACGGCCACATATACCGCCGTGCTTCTTTGCCCAGAGGCAGACGTGCTTAGCGTGCAGGCGCACGCCGTGTAGGTTTCCACGCGACGTTGTTTATTATGCGCGCGCGCGCTCGGTCGGGGGGCGGCCATTCTCGTCAGTGGCTGTAACGACGCGCGCGGTGTGGATGTACCCCTGCGCTTGCTTTTGGCGCGTTCTGGGGGCGGCTGACATGCGGCTCGTCGGGTGGCTGACGAGCGCTGTCTGTGCTCCTGCGGCGAGTGTGCGGAGCGCGTTCGTGCTCTGGAGACTCGTTGGGTGGCTGGCGAGCGCCACATGTGCTCCTGCGGCGAGTGGCTGGCTGGCTATTGTGCGGAACGCGTTAGTGCTGGAGGCTCGTTGGGTGGCTTTGCGCGTACTTGCTATGCCCGTACCACTCGTGGCTGACCCGTCGCGGTTTGGTGGCTTCTCGCATGGGTGGTGCGCGTTTGGGCTTGGCGGCTCGACGGGACCTCCGGGATTCGTATCTCGGTGGCTTATCGCTCGTCCGTTCTGGACAGTACCTGATGGGCGGGATCAAATGAGATCCCAAGTCATGGAGTGACATTTAGGCGCAGAGTCACACGTGTGACCATATTTCCGAAGCGTAAAACGTCGAATGGACAAGAGTTTGGGACAACAAAGAAAAAGTCAAGTCGAGGTACACCTCTATATGAAGAGCTGGGTACCGCTTTTATATCAAAAAGTACCACCTCAACATGGTCTTAGCTCAACTTTCCCTGACAACTGATGGCACCGCACAAAAGGCAAAGACCACAAGTGCCAGAGTTCAAAATATTTTTCGAATACTTCTAAAATATCTAATATGCTCTTGTATCAATGGCTGAAGACAATTTTGTCAAAAAGCATTCAGTTATATGCCAAACTGAGCTATCCCTAGGTTCAAAGCAAGTCTGCTCCGTCCCAGCAAGCCGGCCCTTCGCTGACGGAAGCGTGTTTGGCTTGTTTGGTCTCAGCGGTATGTCAGCGGCATGTCCGGCACCGCGCGGCCTCGTGCTTGAACCAGATCTTTGGGCTTATGGTTTATGTCTCGAGGAATTGAAGTTTTTCAAGTTGAGAAAAAGAGAGAAAAAGAGGGAAAAGAGAGGGAATTTGTTACCTGAATCCAAGGTTTTTTTCGCGGTCCGCCGGCTCCAGTAAGCAGAGAAAGAAAAGAAGATAAGAAATCAAGTTGATTGATTAAAGCGCCGGCACGGCGATTCAAGTTTATCCCTCCCGGGGTTAAAAGCCGAATTCCCACTACCTTTAGGTATGGGTTTCTATAGGGCGCCCTATCAACCAGGTTTTGGCAGTAAATCACATTTTGGTCATTTCTCATCGCGTCAGCAGCTTTTCTCCCTGCCAAAATACTTCGGCATCGGAAACGGCTAAGCGTAATGCCGAAATATGCCGTGGAGCACCGTCAACTGGCTTACGGTGCACCCCTATTTCCTGAGAGAAGTGGGTTCCCCCAGCAAAAACCTAAGCTAATACAAGCAAAACAAAGCTAAAAGAAGACTTTAGATGAAGCTGGTCAGTGTTGGGTCATGGGAGCGCCTAAGACTCGGAGACAACCGATACATATAAGTAGAGCATTTTAATTCAGACGCCAATCCGACGCCGTTAAGTCTTTTGACCTTCACAGCTCCTAGATCAACAGGGATTTCAGAAAGTTTATGCAGTGTCTTCTAGTTCTAGATGTATAGGCTAATAAGTTGGTTATAATTCTAAATTTGAATGCAGAAAATAAACCGGGGAGCTTACGAGGAGCTCGCTCCGAACTTATGTATGTCCGGACTCGACGATAATCGGATATCAATTTCAACTTTATTGTACTGCACAAGCTTTGGGGCCCAATTCGAGCTGCTCGACGCAGGCATTTGGACGCCCCAGAGATTAAACGAGCAGTGTATACAAATAATTAAGCAAACTGTCCTTGCAGAAATATCCGGCGCCCAATGCGAGCTGGTTGACGCATCTGCATCGACCGAGCGAGTTTTGGCACCACAGAAATAAATGCTGAGTGTAAACCAAGTACTTAAGAACTGTCCTTTCAAATGTTTAGTGCCCAATGCGAGCTGGTCGATGCGCCTGCGTCGACCGAGCGAGTTTGGGCGCCCCAGAAAATTCAATATATTTGGCCTAGGCCTTCAGTAGAACTGTGCCATATGCATGTATGTCTTCAGAAGAATTTTTCGGGAACTCAGTATGCCGCTTGTGGGAATTATTCAAAGGTAGTGGGCTGTGCCGCTTGTCGGCCCTACCATCCTTATGAAGTTAAACAGCCAGCGAATCAAATTCAAGATATTGAGATCCGACCGAAACCGATCATCCGAAAGGTCCGAACTCGGGTCGCAATTTTGATAGCTTTTTTTTTCTTTTCCCTCTATCTCCCTCAATTCTTGTTCGTTTGCCTCGAAACTAAGTCAAATCGATTCGCAGTGCATGAATGTAGTGTATGCCTGGATACGTAAGTATCTGGGTCTTACAGACAGTCATTTTGCCATATAAGGAGATTCTGTCAAAAAAGTGACACGGCTAAACGTTTAGCCGTACACTTTGAGGGACAATTGAGTGACGTTTGAGGCTGTGCTCGACTTGGTGCTTGTAATGATAGCCGACCACTTTGAGGGACAATGGAGTGACATTTGAGACTGTGCTCGACTTGGTACTTAGTGGTGTTGCTTGGTCATGTTTGGTCGTGAACGGCTTGTACCTCAACTATCAAGAAGGTAGGAAAGCAAATGGTTAAAGCTTGCAGAAGTCGCCACCTCCCTCTTTATCCGCACCAGTGGAAAAGGCAACGTGAGCTGTGCATTTCGCTGGGTTGTACATGATTGCCACCCCAGTGTCCTTTGAACTTGCTGTAGCAGTTAATAATCACACATAATACATTTACAGCACCTTCTGAGTGCTTCAGCTCTCGAAATGGAGGCACCATTGATTTCGGCCCTTTCTCTGCCAAAAACAGGGTCCGAGATTGAGAAAATAGAAAACACTGGATTAAATCAGGTACAAGTCCACTATATCATTCATAATGTTGGTCGGATCTATTATTTAAAGATATAACACGTCGAAGAAGTGGCTTCATGTTGGCGTCGTGTCTCTAAATTGGCACACGTGGTCTGCTTATATAATAAGGCTTCCTACCTGTGATAGCGCGGTAACTAATAGACTAGAATCCTTCCCCCAGAAGGCATCAGTAGTCAGACTCGCTTAAAGGCGATATCCAGGCCTCGCCCGGCAGGGCAATTAACAGCGAATAGGCCATTCGTTATATTTTTATTGGGCGTGACCCGATCGCTATTACAGATTAGGTAATTATCACCCATCCTCTTGCTGTTGGGATTTCGAGTGTTCGGGGACCTCTGTCAGTTTGATATAGTAGTTATATAGACATGTTATACTGCACTAAATAATTTAATTTGGGGGAAAACACCAGGAAACCTTGAAACAAGAGCAAAAACTGCAGATCAGTAAGGAGGGGTGTACAAAACGGTAGACCCTATGACAAAGACGCAGAGTCGGGGAGTGCCGGTATGTTGTCCCAGGCATCTTCAAGGTTCATAAAGTTGCAGTGTATAGTTTTATAGGCCACACTCCAGTATGGGGCTTTGGAACGTGGCCTACAAATCCGCATCAGCCCCAGAGTCACACTTTTCATACTTTTTTTTGTTTATGAACCCTCTTTTCTTGCATGCCTGAGATTTTCCAAAGCATTAATATAGCACAGAGAACTCTTATCAGGAAAATGAGTCCAGATTGAGCTGGATACACATCAAATACACTGGGAAGATGTGTCTTTGCCGCTCTCAATGTCCGATGCGCTTTCGACTCATTTTCGACGCATTTTCATGGTCAGAAAGAGATGGAGTACCTTGCTCATCCTAAGAACACTTTTCCGGGGTATCTCTGTGACAAAACTCCGGTAGTTGTGCACCATACAAGATTTGGATCGAAAAAGTGAGATATCAAAGCCCCTACAGAGACTCCGCGAAATCGGCTGTACCCTATTGATTAACATGGATGAAAGCACATTTTCCCAAAAATTCAGGCCGTTATAACGAGATTTGAAGTTTCCAGTCAGTTTCAACGTGCGGATGGCCTCATGCACTAGATGACCGGAATTTTTTTATTTTCCTCTGATTGTTTCTATTAATAATTGTGTATGAATCAGTACAAGAAAACGCGCCATCTCCGACCTCAATCTGTGCAGAATTGAGTGAGATATGAGCCATTTTCCCCCCCAAGGATCAAAAAGCACCTAAAGCTGATAAAATCAATTATAATGCGTGCCTTTGGTACCGAAATTAGCTGCAATGTGGGACCTATTGCTTCTGGCTGAGGTTTTTCTAGTGCTCTCATACTTCCTGCCTGCACGATATATTGGCCTATTTACGACCTCGCCAAACTTACTTCTGTAAAACGCCGGCCTCACGGCATGTCACAACTGCCATCATGATTCAGGGATGGCGGCCCGCGTTTAAGTCTCGTTTAACCCAATCGGGTTAAACTTGACAACAGACATGCACAGACATGCACCATGAACCGATCTTTGACCCAAGCCTCCAAGATAGACCGGGGATCCGGTCCGGAGAGAGCCTTGTTCCGAACCTATTACGGCCCGTAAAAACGCTTTAGGTATCACCCGGCTATGGGAGCGATGATCCGTAGATCAGATATAAACAGTAGATAACGGCCGGGTACCGCACAACCGGATTAACCGAGAGACAAAAAGTTTTTTTCACCGAGATTACTCGGTGAAATTCCAAAATATTTACGCTTGGCGTGACAGATCTCGGGTGGCGCCGCGATGCCGGTGATCGGCTGATCTGATGGGTGATCGTTTCCATATCGGGCTTCTTACTCCGGCGGTTCGCTTCCGTCGGGGACTGTGTGATCACGTGCTCCGTCGCGTCGTCCCCTCTCCGCGTGAGTTCTGCCCGTCCGATGGCTTGCAGCCTGAAGTGGGACGTACTTGTTAATTCTTGGTTCCGGCTTTAGGTACCAGGTCTCACATGTCCAAATGTCTGTCCGTCTGAGATACACTGCTTATTAATGATGCCGTCACTCTTTGTTGCACCACACTTGCATTTTGCTTGCATTGCATGTCCAGCAAATCTGAGTCTGAAGTTGCTGGTGTCCTATACCAGGGTCCATTCTTGAATCTCTGCATAAAATTATGTCGAAGCCTTTAACATAGCTTTAAACTCCGTTTGGCCATCACCGAGATCTTGACTTTCTTGCTTTACTTCTGATTTGCGACTCGCGGAGCCCAATGTAAGTGGCCAGCATGGTAAGAGCTTCAATGACCAAGCTCGAGGTCCAAGAGTTGCAAGAGTGCCAGTCAAGTATTTGGACTTAGGCGACAGAGAGAGACCTCAAGCTGCTATCGGCTTTCCTTCAAGCCACGGCGGCATTTTTCCAGTTGCCTGCCATCCAAATGAGCTATGCTGAAGCCCTCGGGTCTCAAGTTCAAATACAACATACAATGTCGAGAGCACTTGATTCATTATTTGGTCAACTCAAGATTCAACCATACATGCTGCGGAGAAAGGCCTTAGACTCAAGCTGGGGTCGCCAACTGCTATCCACTTTCCCAGTTCACTGAGCTGTGCCGATAGTTTTCATTGTACCATGCATTGTCCGAAATTACAGTCAATTGATCAGTGCCCCAAAAGAAAAAATGTGAAATGTGTGTTACTGTGACAGAACCAGGAACCAAGGTGTTAGCCAGTAGAGGAACCAAGGCTGCCCGGAGGGCTTCTGTATGCTTATTTCCATGTATATTAATCATTTATATGAAGCACTAAATAGTGATTAATGGAGTATAATTACGAGGAAAACTACAGAGTCAGCGAGTTAAGTGTGGAGACTGGAGACGGACGGGGAGCTCGAGCGATCCCCCATCTGCCCGGGATGTGCGGGCGTTCCGTACACATCGGCTGCGCACTTCCCGTAAGATTTTATTTGGTGTTGCATCGACCAGGCTTGCTGCGCATATTATACTTTGACTAATTTCTTCTCTGCTGACCCATTTCATTATATTTATCTCTGAATGTCCCTTCACACCGAAACCAGTCAGGTTAGAGTTTGAACTGGGTGCAAATTGGTTCAAGATATCGAAATATCGCAGTTAAACTCAAGGTATATAATTACTTCGATGTTTTAATGCTTTCATTTCATTCCTAACCTAACCTAACCACCTATTTGCTTCAGCTTTTACCATGTTAATGACTGCCTTTGACTTCTGGTTGGGCTTCAACTAGGCCCAAATCCTTCAAGTTATTGAGGTCATTATGCCAGTTGAACTTCAGGTGTGTAATGTAATCCATTCCATTGTTTTAATGCTTTATTTTTCATTCCTAACCATTCCTAACCACTCATTTTCTTCAGATCCTATAGTTTAAATTCTAGACTGAGTGGATTAGACGTCTCAAGCTCGCTCTACTACAGCTGGACGCCGTTATTGTAGTAACCAACTTGCAAAGTTTTCATTCCGTGAGTTGCATATATCTTTTGGCTACTTACTCTCAATTGACCGTGTTCTAGTTTACGAGATGGATCCATGCATTCACACCAGAACCCTGCAAATTTGACTTGACCTGGCCCCAAACCCTTCAAATATGTCCAAGTTATCGCTGTTCACCTCAAGGTATGTAATTACTTCGATGTTCTATTGCACTCATTCATTCCTTTAGTTCAGATCCAATAGTTTAAATAATAGTTTAAATGCTAGACTGGCCGTGTTGTGTGGGAGTGCAAACGAGTGGCGGCGAGGCAAAGCGGGGAACGCAGCACCATGCTCAATGATGCAGGACGGCCGCTGTGCACGATTTCGGAAAGGTATGTAAAGAGTTTTTATTTTTATTTTTATATAGATCTATTACTTTCTACTTACATAATAGACTTGCGCGTCGGACAAGTAGTACGCGCAAGACCTGCAGAGCGTGACTCTACTGGGTCTGGGCATGTGGCGAGCATGTCTCCGAGTTGCGCCGAATCGCTCAGGTGTTCTCCACCTCGCGCCTGCGAGACGTGAAATAAAAGGAGCTGAACTTAAGTGAGTGGCCGAAATTACTGACACAGGAACTTAAGGTAATTCATATTTCACCTAAGTAGCTGCACCACTTAAGTTTTTCCCCACACCCTACTGCACTCCACAATCTCTGCTATCTCGATGCCTCGCAACCCCCTACTCAAGTTCCGCATCCCAACTTAAGTGGAAGCCTGCGGCCGGCAGGAAACACTAGAAGACCAAATGACACACGAGGTGAACAGGACCACGGTATGCATTCGAGGCGAGGAATGACGAGCTACGACATGAGGGCAAGCGGTAAGGTACGACTGGTGTATGTAAGCAGCATGACAAGTATGGTAAACCGCGCCAGGTTTACACCCTCCCCTACTCTAGAAAACTGACTCCGTGTCCAAAAGAAGGATGAGAAGAACCATGAAACCAAAAACCCAGTCCAAAAACCCAGGACACAACAGCGGGAACAGGAACTCGTAAGAGAAACAGGTGCACGGTGGGGGTCATTGAGTGTTCGCCCAGGGTAGATAGGGAGGTGGCCAGAAAGAAGAAGGTGATATTAAAGGTCGGGGATACAATATGGACCTGGAAACAACATCGAAAGACGACAATGGCATCGCCCAGCGGCGCGGAGTGTCGAATGGCGTGACGAACGGCGGCAAAGTCGGCATGACAGGAACGGCATGATGGCACAAGTTCTGTGGGTCCATGACATGCTGGTGATGCAGAGAACAACTGCAAGGGGCAGCATGTAGACAGGAAGGTGCACGGAAAATAGTGCCGCAGTGCTGGAAGGACATGTGACAGCGCAACAACGTGGTGGATAGAAGGAGAAGCGCTAGACATCTCGCCCATGGTGTGTGCAGAAGAAAACAGCGACGGGGGGTCCAAGCTTGAAAGCTGGACGAACAATTTCGACGCGCATCACGATATGTGACGAATGTGACGGCGTGACGGCGCGACGACGTGGCAATGGGCAGGAGTGTGGTGGCGCGAATGAGGTGCTGTTGTAAGGGCTGCACCTGGCAGAGGGGAAAGACATTGAACCCGTCAGGTTTGCTGGAAGCCTGTGCAGAGGGGACCATGGAAAAGGCGGCGAGGTGCAGACAGGCTGGTGGGCACCTGTGATGACGTGGCAGCACCCAAAAGGCTTTCCGCGACGTGAACGACAAAGATCCGGAGACCTGGTGGGTACTTGGCAAGAACAAAGGAAATATGGTGGAATCCAAACGAAGATCTTGCAGAGATGGACGACTGGTGACATGGTAGAAACACGGTAGAAAATGGAGTTTTCGTGGTGGGAGTTCAAAAGAAAGTGGAAGCCTGTGGCCTGCAGGAAACACTAGAAGACCAAATGACACACGAGGTGAACAGGACCATGGTATGCATTCGAGGCGAGGAACGATGAGCTACAACATGAGGGCAAGCGGTAAGGCATGACTGGTGTATGTAAGCAGCATGACAAGCATGGTAAACTGGGCCAGGTTTACATTAAGTTCCCATTTAGCACTTGAGTTCACCACCAGAACCTAAGTTCCGGCCAAAAGCAATATAAATTCTTTAACTCGAGTTCTCTGTGCCTATGAATATGCTGCAGGTCCTCAGCGTTGATGGGGTTTTGCCACCGAAGCAGAGGTGATCTAGGATCCTTCAAAAATCCTTGTACGCCGTGTGGATCCCCTATTCCGTACCCATAATTAAGTGCATTCATTGTGGAATCGAGGAGTTGTGCTCACCATATTGTCCATCCACTTGAATACCATGTTGTGCCATCCGTCAATCTTGTTGATCGGGTCTTCGAAACTCGACGCAGACACCCAATCATGATGTGCCCCTGAATCGGTGCTCTTGAAGATGACATTGGCGTTGTGCTCCAGGCGCCAGTGCATCACAGCCTGCATCTGCGTGAAGGTCACTGCCCCATTAAGACCCCGTTCCGCATCTCCTCGGCACTCGCAAGTCTGGCCCATACCACATTGTCGCGGTGATATCTCTTGATGATGCGCATGAAACCGGCATGCTTCCATTCATACTGCTCTAACCAGCGGTACATTTCTGCCTCGGAACGGAACCACTGCGCTCATTCACCTGCATCCTGTCAGCATGAAGCCCATTTGAGAAATCTAGAACAACTCACTTTCACTCCTGTACGCTGCCAACTTGTCACCGTTCATATATTGTGCCTGTGTTAGCCCTTGAAGCCAAATCCAGCCATCTGCCCTCTTGGCCTTCTTGGCCTTCTTCTGCTGAGACAGTGATTTGGAATGCGGCAGGTCCAAGTCGCTGTCCTTGCTGTCGGACAATACCATATCTGGTGCAATGTCCTTGAACCGCTTCGGAGATCACTGCCCATGCTTGAAACCTGGGACATAACTGAAGTTTGGGGGAAAAGTCACACAACAATGCCCACATACCTGACCGCTTAAGTGTCTTCGTACCCGACAGTAGCTGCAACTCCTCGTCTTCGCTACTTTGGCTCCCTGCCACTGGTGGTTGTGCCGATGAAAATGCAGCCTCAGATATGGTCACCCCACTCTGCAAATACCATGCCGTCCTGTCAAAAAGCCGTAAGTCCCCCTTTGCACAATGCAAGTGGGTTTCCTTCCTGCATGTGTCTCAGGTACTCAGTGGCCGATATGGCTCAACTGCGTCCTTCACCATATATCCCAGATGGATAAGGGCAGCCCGCGCGTTGTTGTACATTGATATCTCAAACTCCTTCATGAGCTCCGCCTTCTGAAGGTTACGCTGTGAGCGTGTTATGCCTGCCTGGCCTCAATAATCCGGCTCTCTCACCTTCCTGACTGTGGACAACACCAAGGAAGCATCTTGCACTGCAGCAATCCCGCTGTCCGCCGCCATACAGTGCAGCTTGATCTCCACATCCTGTAGCTGCTGATCCAGATCGGTTACAGGGCAGTGTCCACGCCTCATACGATAGGAAGGCAGCTGGATGGCCGTTAATTCAGGCTCATCAACGTCGAGCGTGGACAGTGTGAGGTGTGGGTGAATCTCCTGTTGCCGTTCCCTGAATTTCTTCAGTTTCAGGTTTAAGCTATCACACATTTGTGTTATGGTCTCCCAGGTCTCTTGCAGCGGATGCTCCCGGTAGTTTTGCAACAGCGCAATTGCCAGGACTCTGCATTATTGCTCATTAGCTTTTGACCCTTCACAAGTTCTTGGCTTCAACAGGCACTTACTGCTCACGGTTGATGCTCATGCCGTCGTGGATCCACTGTGCCACCGGCGTCCCGGTATCATGTTCGTTCTGCGACTTCAATCTCTCTTGCTCGGCCGTGATCATTGTCGCTAGCACTCAGCACTAAGTAGGAACCCCTTAGCCTACAACAGCCATTGAAAGAAAAGACTTGGTGCTTACCATCAGTCAACTCATGCTGATATACACTTTGAGGTTTGCTGCTCTTCGACTTGGTTGTGAGGCGGCCCTCAGCGGGGAGTTTCATTCTCCCCGCTCGACGCTGCATGTGTGTTTTTGGCAAATATGCTAGTACCCTCGTACTGTACTGCGAGTGCAACAATTATCCCCATGATCAATGACCATAGGAGGTGCGCATTTATTCCATGTGTCTGTGCTGTTCCTGTTCGCAACTCCAAATCAGGTGTGGGCAGACATGTGGATTTTTGATGTTTTTCGTGTACTTCCCTACGCGGGGATCGCGAATCATCCCCAGGTACGTACACCCGCATGTTTTCGCATTGGACCTTTTCCTTCTTTCCTTCCATCTGTGTACTCTCGTCCACGCTCTCGGTTTCTGGCCATTCTGGTGCTAGAAAAAACAATTCGTCAGTATCGTCTTGGTTCTCATCATTGTTCTCATCATCCACTTCTCTCGCGGGGGTTGGCAAATCCCCTGTCGAGTTTCGACATGCCAGCCCTTCCGTTACAGGGCCATCCCCTGCTTCTTCCATTGTTCTCGCTTCTGGAACTGGATCATGCATGCCTATGGCCGATATTTTATCAATGCAGGGTTTTTTGCTGGGGCTGAGACTTGCCTCACAGGAGGTGCGCTACTCTCTCCTGTCAAAATCTTGCGTGTTTTGGGATCCACAAAGACGGCATTCATGCTGCCGCACGCCGCATCCCATTCCCCAAGAGGCTTGATTGTGTTTGTGACTATGGTTGCTCCTTTTGCACCCGGCACGACAATAATGTCTGTTGCATAATTGTGCATGGCCTCAAAGGATTCCAGTAGCGGCTTTCCGAAGAGGAATGACCACGATCTGCTGCTGGGGAAGACCTCAAAGACTGTCTACACGGTTGCACTGCCAAAGTGCAGGTTCCCTTCCCAGTACCCTCACGACGGCACTAAGGTCCCATTGGCCATCTTCAGCATCTTCCCCGACCGATGCAGCCCTCCTATCCTGTGCTTCAC
Organism: Mycena rebaudengoi; assembly: GCA_029282285.1. Classification (NCBI taxonomy): domain Eukaryota; kingdom Fungi; phylum Basidiomycota; class Agaricomycetes; order Agaricales; family Mycenaceae; genus Mycena; species Mycena rebaudengoi. The sequence goes on from JARJCX010000368.1 coordinate 23,043, forward strand.
CATCTCATGCATGGTCGTGCACATCGCGCTAACCATCGCTCCATCATCCACTAGCGATCTTATCCACACCCTCTCGCCCCTCGGTCCTTCCACCTCGATAATGCATCCGAATGGTATGCTCGTCACTCTCGGCATGCTTCTCTGGATCCCCACCGCATAAAGGTTAATGAAATGGAATTTAGATGATGCATACATGCATGTCGACACAGGTAATCTATGGACTTTGGGGCCTTTCTGCATGTCCTCAAGTGGCGACTCTTCACACACGAGGACAATGACTCTCGGCGTCTTGCGTGATTTTGCTCTTCTGGGACTGTCTGAGCTTCTCTTTGGACAGCCCCTAGGTGTTTCCCTGCTGATCGACCTCTTTAAAATGCCCCTCATCTCCACCATACAGGTTTCCCTAATCATCGACCTCCCAGCTCGAATATCCCACAGCCTGGACCACGATCGCCGGCTCTCTCAACGCTTGCCACGCGATCCTTCGCCAGGTCTGCTCCCGAGGGCTTAGGCACTGTTCCACCGGTGCCTGGCATCCTCGCCAGATGTTCGTGTGGCCCATCATGCCGCACTGAAAGCACTTGCCCGAGTTGGCTGGTGTGTTTCCCGGACGTAGCGGGTATGGCGTGTTGATCGTTATTGGGATGTTGCCGTGGGCTGCGTACCATGCTTGCTGCTGGGCACCGTGGTCTCTTTGGCCTGCATCTGTAGGAGGGTGCTGGGGGATTCGGGCGATGCCTGCGAGTAATAGTGTTTTCTGCGCACCCACCAGCAGCTGCTGCCGCTCCGTGGGTCCTTGTTGCTGCGTTTGCTGGTATTGCTGATGATGTGGCGCTGCGAACAGGTTTCCTTGTCCACCTGCGTTGCTCCGGAACATGTTTCCGCCTGCTGCTGGAGCTGGCCATCTCGGAGGCGTTGGTGCTGGTGTGCTAATGGTTGTTCTTGTGAGCTGGGTTCTGATGCCTGCCGTTGGCGACGCCTGCAGCACGACCTGCCCTTCTAGTAACTGCATCACACGCCGCCTCTTCTCCTCCTCCTCGCACCACTCCTTCATCTCCACCTCTAGCTCCACTGTGTCTATCTCTCGCACCTCCTTCACGAACGCGGCCCAATTTGCGAAGACCTTCCCTACTTTCGTCCTGATAGGGCATGGGAGCTCCAGACACACTTGCTCAATGTACATCATCGTCTTTTCGACACCCACGCTTGTGGCATAACAGAGGACTTTGTTTGCCCATGCATGATGCGCCCATACGTCGCGGTCGGCGATCTTCACCTTGGTACCAAGCTCCTCCATCTTCAGTTTCTCTTTCACGAGCATGACACCATACTCCGCCTTCGACGGCTGCACAGTCACCTGCGCTGCATATTGCGCCTCGATTTCGGCATCAAGCTGGTCCATGTCATTGCGCACAGCCATGCTCAGCAACTGGTACCACACATCCACCTCGCTTCCGGATACGAGATAGTTTTTGAATGCTTTGGCTTTGTCAGCGTTCGAGGTTGTTGCAAGTGTGTCCCAGTGAAAGGTGTGCAGAAAGTCTTGGGCCGACTGTACATCGGTATTGCCATCCCAGGCGTCCATTGGCATGGTGTCTGGGTATTCTGGGTTAGGTAGGCGTTGGGCTGGTTGTGCGGGAAGCTGCGTTGGCTGTTGCAACTGTGCGGTTGGTATGTCGACTGCGACAAAACTTGGTCTGGAGAAAATCGGTAGATTGCCGTCAAGCTTGTCTTCACTGGATGTCAAAGTTGAGGGCAATGATGGTGTGGATGGTAAATTTGGTGAGGGAGTTCAGTATGTTCTGAAGTCTACGGTTTCGTTCAAATTGTCACTGGTGCTCAGTGTTCTCGAAAATCTGCCTCATGCGTTGTGTTCTTGTCTCAGTGTCAGTGTGGTCACAAAAATCCCGATTATGCAGTTCGATTTGAATCCCGCTCTCAATCACCAGATGGGGTAGGTGGAACCAATCCCCTGACGGTACATGCTAGGCAATCCAAGTAAGTGGCAATCTAAGGCCAAGAAGAGTCTGTGTATCTACAATATCTATGCCTAATATGCACGGCCCGCTGCCAAACACGACCAAATACACTACTGCAGTGGACGTCAACGCGGCTGCTGCCACTGCCACGACAAAGGAGGATTCGGAAGTGGAGGCCCTCGAGCGGGATCGGGTGGCTGCGGTGGAGGCTGAATCCTCCAGGAAACGCAGTCAAAAGCGAAAGGCAGACAGTGAATTTGTCCCGGAGACAGGAGGTGACACGCGGCATCCTCTTAGAACCCGTTGGACACCAGCGGTGAGTCTTCCTTCGCTCTGTGCATCGCGCAACCTCATCACACTGCTGAGGCAGAGCATAAAGGAAACTTGCCACTCCACGCGGTGCAAAACACAGGTGAGTCTCCAGGTTTTTTATCGCGGGAAGTGTGTCTAAGATGGCTTCCTTCAGCTACGAGTACATTGATAGAAGTCCTGGTAAAGAATAACAGGAGGTGCATTCCTATTTCATCAAACTATACGACGGAACTGAGAACAGTTCACAGGACTTGAGTTTCATGACCACTTGAGTCGGCTTGAGTTCTACAGGGGAACTTAAGAGTCTCCCAGGACTTGAGTTGATCACCCGTAACTTCACTCCTGTGCAGGAGCTTAAGTAGTGAGTGGAGGGCTAACCCCATATGTAGGAGTGAATTGAAATATCTGAAACTTGAGTTCAGGCAATGACTTCAGTTGTACTTGGCACTTAAGTTGTGAGCTCAACTCAATGACTTCAGTTCTACTTATTGCTCAAGTTGCGAGTCAACTTGAGTTGCTGAAGAATAGAGTCCACCGAGCAGCAATGCAGGCAAGAATGGCAGGGGGTAGTAGAACTTAAGACATAGATAACTTAAGGTAATACATGATTCACTCAAGTTGCTGTGTCGGTGATTTCACCTTATAACTTAAGATGAGCTAATAAATTATCTGGCGAGATGCCGAGCCATGCGTCTCTGATTCTGCGGGTCTGCGCTCAGCACGCACGTTGCAGGCGGGCGGGAAGTGTTCCCCCCAAGCGCGCTGCCCTTGGGACTCGGTTGCACATTCGTTGCAAGCTCCAATGGCAACGAACTCTGCCTGCCCCGAGCATGTCGTGCGTGAGAGTCGCTGTGTGTGCTCCAGCACTCGCCAGCCCCGAGACTCTCTCATAGAGACGCACCACGGCTCGGCGGCACGAGGGTAGCGTGCGTGTGTGAGATCGCCGCCACGCTCGTCCGGGGAGTAGGGGAAGGCAGGACAAGCCACCGCATCAGCGGCGTCGGCAGCACATCACACGAGTCGAATCGATGCGGGGTGTACCAGCACCGTCGCGAGGTTGGGCATGCGAAATGCGGTCTTACAATGTGCACTCGCATTCGCACTTACCGCAGATGGTGAGCACGCCATGCGCCTGCCACAGCTGGTGTGCTGGCGGTGTGCTGTGTGCTGGCACTCGAATGGCACATGACTTGAGACCGAGCCGCATACAGGCCCCTGCCCCATAGCGTGCACGTGGTCTGCCGTGTTGGTGAACAGAGCACAGTGCTCTTGCCGAGATGCAGCCTGGCTCAGTCATGGAGACGAGGCTCAGCTCGGTAGCACAAGTGCGCCGAGAACGCAGTGTGCATGCCAAGACCACTGCATCCCTTGTCTGGGGAGTTGGGGAAGGAGGGAGGAGAGAACGAAAGAAAAAGGAGACTCACGAGAACGGCGAGGCATCTTCCTAATAGTGCATGCCGCGCAGATGGGGTGCGTACTGGCTTGCAGGGGCCGCGGTTGGTGTGCTGGCGCTTGGATAGTGTGGAGCCGCCCACATTCGCCCCATCTGCGATTTCGCGGGCATGGCCATGTATGATGCGGCTGGTCTTGCACAATGCTCACAAGAAAGTATCTAGAAATAAGTAATTGAAGCGGAAGAGGGGAAGGTGGGACTGCAAGCCTCTGGATTGCCAAGATGAGGGCGCCTCGTGCGGAGGGGAAGACAATGAGGGTGGGAGAACAAAGAAGAAAAGAAAAAAAGGCTACAAAAAAAAGAGACTCACTAGCCCTCAGTATCCCTGATATGCGCACCGGCTCTGCGATTCCGTGGGTGTGGGCGTGTACAATGACACTGTGGGCATGTCAGTTAATGGGCACATTGCGTGGCATGGGCAGCTGGCTGCACAACTGTCGCTCCACGACAAGCGACAACCCCGCACTGTTCCTGTCGCGTGTCCAGAATCCCGTATGCTGCTGGCAGGTGTTCCAGCTATCATCACCGGGTGGAGAGCATGAGGGTGTGGGGATTAGCCTTGGACATGCGCGAGCAGGGTGCGTGTACTTGGGCACACTGCAAGCAGCCATGCTTCTGAGGGTTTATGCAGCTGCTTGCATGTGTTTCGACCGTGACAACTGAGGCCTGAGGCGTTGTGTGGTGGTGCATGTTCCTGCATAAACAGCATGCTGGGATAACACGCTCCTAGAGCGCTGAGATTCAGAAAAAAAAAATCAAGTTAAAGTGAAGTGTGCACGAACATGATGATATGAGGTGTGTCAGGTCATTGTGCAAGCACAGAGGGTCTGCCTGGAGTGAGGTGCACAGCTTCCAGCTGGCATTGCTTGACATCGCGATGTTTGGTCCTGATTGACAGCTCCTTCAGCCTTCTCCCTCCCATATTCAATGAGTGCAAGTGCCAATGGTTCCACAAAGAGTATAAAGCATGTCATTTTAGTCTTTAGTGTCATGAAAGACTCTGTGAATTTTCTCCGGCCGGTAGGCCTCTGTTGACACATAGAATTACAAAATTTTCGCAGTAAGTGTACATTTGGCGGGAGTAAGTCGTGTAAGAACTTACCGTCCAGAAATTTACGATATTTACCGTAAAGATTGTAAATTGGCCTCACGTGTGCGGTCTAGAGCTTTCCATACGCAGTAGATACACAGTAAATCATCAAACAGCATCAGGCATGCAATCACTTTGTGCTTACCGCAACTTACACGTCATTCTGGCCCCAGTGCTCTATTAAGACGTGCCTCAAGGAGCAGAAAGTAATCACATCTAATTGATCTGCCCAGGGATGTGTCAATTATATTTTGTGTCTGCTCAACTGTTGAGAGAGACATCTTGGGAAAAAATGATGCAGCTATGTTGTAGGCGTGCCTATCGCCATGAATAAAGGACCTCAGTGACTTATGAGTGTGTGAAGCTATTTTGAGGCGCTAGGAAAAATCTATGTATTACTTTCATGCTTACTGGATCCCAAACAAGGAGATTCCATCAGATGCACGATCAGAGCATATTTTCCTCTTACTGTGTCTTACTGGTTCCTGATGCACAACTCACACATTTTTTGGAAGCAAAAAACCATTTGGTTATCCATTGAAGAAATTAAGACATGTTTATTGGACTTCTCCCCATTAGAATTCTCAATACGCAAATGTTTACGCAGTTGTACAAAATTAGAACATGCACATAACAATACTGCTAATGAATCCTGGTTCCACTCTGCGCATATGCATTCTATTGCATAATCTCAAAGGATTTCCAGCTAACTGGCTGCAGCCCAGGTGTCCAATGCTTGCACGGTACATTTTGACATAGCCATCATTTTGCGAGGCAGCCATCAATTGTCAATTGATGGCTGCCTCCGCAAGGATTCTGGACAAAGCAAGGTCAGGAAAAAGATATGATGCATATAAAGTACAGAGATTACATAGGTGCAAGATGACACAATATCCTTTCTACTTTCTATGACCAGGAGATTGGTTTTGCATTCAATATTCAAGACTGAATACAAGTCGAATTTATTTTTTTGTGCCGCACGGTATACTTCTATAAATATTCAGGCTCTCAGATTCACTTCAGTCTTGATAATAGAAACACTTCCACAAATTTTTAGCATCCCCAAACTCTTCAAGCTGGCTATAATTGGAAAATGTGAAATATGTGTACCAAGCATTGTTATTAACACCAAGGAAGGCTAATGGAGGTTAGAGGTAGCCAGAATGCAAATACGATTTATATATACTGTACCACCCTGTAGGAAGGCAACGGTCACAGTCATGACGGGGCCGTTGCGTTGCCTATTTTTCGACAGGTCACGATCACGGTAGGGGTGGTTGCTTGAAAAAAATCGAAAAGAAATCGGAAAAATATATTTATAGGTATCTAAGGCCCTCTAATCATCGTGCTGAGCAGTGTAACTATAGTCGCTAACATTGCCGTCCTCTGAACTTGATTCTTCCCTTTCTGTTGCACCAACCTTTGTCCACAACTTGCCACTATTTTTAACCTGGTTGCCTATTCAAGCAGCGGTCACGATCACGGTGGTGGCCGTTGCCTGAAAAATAGGCAACACCTATGTCACGGTCCTCGGGGGGTTGCCTTCCTACAGGGTGGTACAGTATGTTCGCGCTAGCGATTCTAGATCAACGGCTTAAAGTGGAGCCTTATAATAGAATGTGAGATGTGTAGTTTATTTATTCTACCATGTACCCAACTCGAGTGTAGTGAACTTATATTGAATTAAATCCAGAAGGTCAAAGGAATCATTATGTGCTCAATCAGTACCCTGGAACAAATCCAGAGTGATAGAGGTGCAATGGGCTTTCTAGAAAAATTGGGAGCCCACCCTGAGAAAGGTTGTAGGTGAACGTATATCGGGTTGAATATGGGCAATAAAAATGCATATGAGCCATTGGAGTGATAGTAATTGTTGCCAAAAAAATATCTGGGGCTCTTACATGCCCACAGGGACATGTTTAATGTGCGGAATAAATTTATTATCAAGATAAAAAGGTGTTCTGTATAAAATCATCTTTAGTTGGGGGGAGGAAAATCATTCAACTGGCTTTACGTGCATTTTCGTGTGCCTACAGTCGCAAAAGCCCGATCTGGTGGCTAAATATTCACTTCCACTTTCAAATTCTCTTCAGCATGGGTGTTATTACCGCTAAAAGAAGTTGAATTCATACCCGAGTGTGGGTAAGGGCACATTTAAATTATATATATAGGTGTTTTGGATTTTTCCCAGGCCAGTGGCACCTCCGTTTTCATCGACGGGAACTTTGCCGACGCATTGGCGCGTCATTAGCACGTGATCACGTGGGCAAACTGATCTGAGCTGACTCGTCTTCACCGCCACCGTTTGAGCCGTAACACTAAACATTAGACTGTTGGCAATCGGTTGTAGCCATGTGAATTGTACCGTAAATCCATGACTCCAGCCATCCGTCGGCTAGGTTGGCCTGGCACTTATGATATTGATGGACGCAAATAGATGGATCATTGGTTGTTGATGCGGCCCAATCATTTTGATATTTAGCGAATATCCGAGCCACGGCGGGATGCCCGCCATGATGGCGCCATCGCGTTCCGTTCTGTGCGCTTGCTGTGCGCTTCCCGGCTTGCCGGTTTCCCACGCTGATTTATTTGCGCATGTTATCTTCCCATCATTGCCGATCCGCGTTCCGCCCACACCGCTCAGCTCGGCTACTTGCGCCCGCCCCCCGTTTACACGCCCTTCCCCCTGCTCCTGCGGTATTGGCATAACGGCACATGCCACTTCCCGTCCCGCCCACGCCGCACAGCTTTTTCCGCCGCTCTCCGCATATCACGGGCGCAGTTTTGTGCCGCCCACCCCGTTCGCCTTGCCCTTGCACACTCCCCACACCTCCACATATATTGAAGAAGAAGGTATATGCTGTGCCATCGAGGCGGTTATCATTTTTTGGGACTTGGCATACTTGCGAATGCCTGTCGCGAACTGACTTGTCGCGAACTGACGTTCGGACTTGCGGGCCGGTTGGCGCTTCACGGGCGCTTAAAACACAATCGAGCAATAGCGCAAGGGCTAGCGCTAGGAAATATCCAGGAATATCCAGGAGAGCTTCCATAGGATGTATCTTCTTGAATTAAAAACAATACCACCGGCAACTTAAGTCATTAACAATATATAACCATTGGTCAAACTTGTGTGACATGTTCATTACGGTTATCAACATTCAATTGCTCCACTTTTTGAGCTCATTCAGTCAACGATCATCCTAGAAGGCTAAATACCCCATATCTTTCGATCATATAAGGTCCATATGACCTTATTGTTCACTCTAGACACTACTAGTATGATATCTGAGCCTTCCATGCCCCGAAAAGCGGCAAAAGAGGTGTTCCTGAGTGAAAGATAAACCTTTTCTAATCATCCCAAAATTTATATGGTTGTGTAAGCATGATTATGGAGTCTATAAACCCGAATTTACAAGCCATAAATGCGTCCCATTGCAACGAAATAAGCCTGGTTATCAGACCCCAGAGAGGCCTGAATCATCGTACATGACTTTGCTCGACCCCCAATTCATTTTTTTTAGTGTTCCTGTGAAAAGAATACATTCTTACTCGAAGAAGACGTAATGAAATATTGCTACGACGGAAAGGGAATCATTATTTCTGCTACAGGTAACAATTGAGCAAAATCTCGACCAGAAAAAATGGTCAAGTTCTAATTTCTCTTCCTAAAAATACTTGTGTACACAAGTCTTGCTATCTGGAAGAGTTATGCAGAGATTACTTCCCTACGCGTCCGCAATTCGCAAAATCGTCGAGTTTTCAGGGGATTATTCCAAATTGGGTACGTCGATCACGTCAATCAGTGGCTGTACTGCTCATCCCACCCCTCACCATCTCACACGCAGGAGGCTCTTCAAGCGTAGTCCTCAGACATAGCACACCGCTCACACTGCAATATTCAAGCTCGACCCTTACCTGTCCCATTCCTACTGCATAGTGCAGAAGTCGTGAGCTCGAGCTGCAACGGACCCGAAATGGATGCAGCCAAAAATTGAGTGAAAAGGATGTGTTATGTCTCTGTTTGGCTGTATTTCGCTTCATTACCCAGTAAACTGTATCATACATATGCACTGTGTATCCTACAATATTTTTGCGATTTTTGAAGCAAATTTCGGCATTGTGGCCGTCATTGTCGCCAACGACGTCGGGGACATCTGATCATCATTGATCGCGGCGTCAAGATGTTTGGATCACTAAGCGTCGCATCCATCAATGGATACATGCTAGCCGACCTATCAACTAGAGCGGGGCAAGGACATGCACCGCCTGCTCACTAAAAGGGGCAGAGGAGAAGGCTATTGGGAACGGCAATAGCCGTGAATGGCTGGAGTCGTGGCTTTACGGTGCAATTTCCCTGGCTAGTGCCGTGACGTGAGACAAATGGCTAGTGACACAGGTGACCGTTTACTGTGACGGTGACCATCAATTTAGGGTTCGCGTAAATATCCAGATACTAGAGTTACCCGTGAATAAATTCACGGGGAAACAGTTAATTTTACCGGCTAGTGTAACTGTATTTTGGTACCCTCCCCGATTATCCCAGATGCGAACTGCTCAGTGTGAATTTTGTTTGTGCAACGGCTTGTCTCAACCAAATGTGCAACAGTCTCGACCCGCTGTTTGAGCTGTCTCGCTCCAACTGTTTACTCAACCTGACATTTTGGGGGCAGAGTACCCACCCCTTTCGTCAATCGTCTGTAGTGTGGTTCTGTAACAGCTCATGCTGCCATTTGTGAAATTTCCCCTTGAGTCATTACTCACTCATTCAGCTGGTATGTTGTGTAACAGCTTGTCCCCTTGGAGAACTGCTCCGTCGACTCTCTACTTGAGCAACGGCATGTCCCAGCTACTGACTGGCACAGTGGGAGCTTCTACTCAAACAATTTCTCATCCCCAGTTGCACAACTTACAATCTTTCCAGTCTCGCAACGGGCTCAAGTCCCACTGAACTACCAGATCTTTCTGCTCGTCCCAGTTGGGAAACGGTCTGAGGCCGATTTTGAGTTGCATAGCAGCTTGTTTTGGCTGCCAGCTGCCGTGCCCGAAGTTCTTCTTGAGTTGCTGCTTATTTATATCCCAGCCCAGCTGTCAGTTGTGTGACGGCTTGTCCTAGCAGCCACCTGTCTGAGTAGGAATTTCACATCCAGCAACTGCTCATCCGACTTTGCACAACCTCTCATCTTTCCTTTCTTGCAACACTTCGTCCATGGCCAGTTCCTGACTGTATCCACTCTAATTATCTGTTGAATTAGCTTTTTTTTCGAATAAATATGCTGCGCATGGTTCAAGCTACTGGTTTCTTCAAGTTCGAGATTTTTTTTTGTGATTCACCTTGACTGTGCATGTTTAGTATCACCAGTGCCATTTTTCCTGCATGACTCTTTGTTCTTTTAATGCACAATCAGCACACTTAAATTCAGCAATGGAATAAAATGCCCTTGTTTGTCATCTTGGTTATTTTTCAGAACTGTAAAGTGTAATTTGTTGTGTTTGCACCCCACCTCTGGTGGAATTTAGAGAAATTCTGGCTGATCCACCTTCTAATCTTTCGCGTCTCCCGGACCTCTCCCAGCGGCCCCTTCACCCAATTCACTCGTAGATTTTTGACGGTATCAGTTTCCGAATAAGCTCCAGCTCAGATTCTCCCGTCCCGGATCTCCCTATTTTTGATAAATATTCCTGTCGCAGAAAGACAATTCATCATCCACGTTCAACGATGACATCGGCAGCAGAATCAACATGGATATTCATCCTTTCTTGCTTGGGTCTCACATCTCCTCAGTCCTGCACACTTTGATGCCCACCTGTTGATCTGCACCTTGATCAGATTCGCAGATAGCAGATCGTGGCCCCGCACATAAAGTGCGGAGCAGCAACACCGAGTTAGGGGCTCATCCGGTGACGTCAGACCACTTCCGGCGCTGTCCGTGATGGGATCGTGTGAAAATGATTGACGTTTGTCTGGCACCCTGATATTATATAGTAGATAAAGAGACTTTCCGCCGCAGATCACAGTCTTGATCTGGTAATTTGATGGCGGCAAGATTTTCAGCATTTTCAAGCTCCGCTCACATCACATGCTCTCCGCCCGGTGACGATAGCTGGAATACCTGCCAGCGGCATACGGGATTCTGGACGCGCGACGGGAACAGCGCGGGGTTGTCACTTGTCGCGGCGCGACAGTCATGCAGCCAGCCAGCCGCCCATCCCGCGCAATGCGCCTATTAACTGACATGCCCACAGTGTCATCGTATACACCCACGCCGACGGAATCGCAGAGCCGGTGCACATATCGAGGATACTGAGGGCTAGTGAATCTCTTTTTTTTGTAGCCTTTTTTTCTTTTTCTTCTTTGTTCTCCCACCCTCATCGTCTTCCCCTCCGCACGAGGCGCCCTCGTCTTGGCAATCCAGAGGCTTGCAGTCCCACCTTCCCCTCTTCCGCTTCAATTACTTATTTCTAGATACTTTCTTGTGAGCATTGTGCAAGACCAGCCGCATCATACATGGCCATGCCCGCGAAATCGCAGACGGGGTGAATATGGGCGGCTCCACACTATCCAAGCGCCAGCACACCAACCGCGGCCCCTGCAAGCCAATACGTACCCCATCTGCGCGGCACGCACTATTAGGAAGATGCCTCGCTGTTCTCGTGAGTCTCCTTTTTCTTTCGTTCTCTCCTCCCTCCTTCCCCAACTCCCCAGACAAGGGATGCAGCGGTCTTGGCATGCACGCTGCGTTCTCGGCGCACTTGTGCTACCGAGCTGAGCCTCGTCTCCACAACCGAGCCAGGCTGCATCTCGGCAAGAGTGCTGCGCTCTGTTCACCGACACGGCAGACCGCGCGCACGCTACGGGGTGGGGGCCTGTATGCGGCTTCTCAAGTCGCGTGCCATTCGAGCGCCAGCACACAGCACACCGCCAGCACACCAGCTGCGGCAGGCGCATGGCGTGCTCACCATCTGCGGTAAGTGCGGAATGCAGACGCACATTGTAAGACCGCGTTTCGCATGCCCAACCTCGCGACGGTGCTGGTACACCCCGCGTCGATTCGACTCGCGTGACGTGCTGCCGACGCCGCTGATGCGGTGGCTTGTCCCTCCCTTCCCCTACTCCCCGGACGAGCGTGGCGGCGATCTCACGCGCACACGCTACCCTCGTGCCGCCGAGCCGTGGTGTGTCTCTACGAGAGAGTCTCAGGGCTGGCGAGTGCTGGAGCACACGCAGTGACTCTCACGCACGACATGCTCGGGGCCGGCGGAGTTCGTTGCCGTTGGAGCTTGCAACGAACATGCAACCGAGTCCCAAGGGCGGTGCGCTTGGGGGGAACACTTCCCACTCACCTGCAACGTGCGTGCTGAGCGCAGACATGCGGAATCGGAGACGCACGGCTCGGTGTCTCGCGGGCGCGAGGTGGAGAACACCGGAGTGATTCGGCGCAACTCGGAGACATGCTCGCCACATGCCCAGACCCAGTAGAGTCACGCTCTGCAGGTCTTGCGCGTACTACTTGTCCGACGCGCAAGTCTATTATGTAAGTAGAAAGTAATAGATCTATATAAAAATAAAAATAAACTCTTTACATACCTTTCCGAAATCGTGCACAGCGGCCGTCCTGCATCATCGAGCATGGTACTGCGTTCCCCGCTTTGCCTCGCCGCCACTCGTTCGCACTCCCACACAACACGGCCAGTCTAGCATTTAAACTATTGGATCTGAACTAAAGGAACGAATGAGTGCAATAGAACATCGAAGTAATTACATACCTTGAGTTGAACAGCGACAACTTGGACATATTTGAAGGGTTTGGGGCCAGGTCAAGTCAAATTTGCAGGGTTCTGGTGTGAATGCATGCATCCATCTCGTAAACTAGAACACGGTCAATTGAGAGTAAGTAGCCAAAAGATATATGCAACTCACGGAATGAAAACTTTGCAAGTTGGTTACTACAATAACGGCGTCCAGCTGTAGTAGAGCGAGCTTGAGACGTCTAATCCACTCAGTCTAGAATTTAAACTATAGGATCTGAAGAAAATGAGTGGTTAGGAACGGTTAGGAACGAAAAATAAAGCATTAAAACAATGGAATGGATTACATTACACACCTGAAGTTCAACTGGCATAATGACCTCAATAACTTGAAGGATTTGGGCCTAGTTGAAGCCCAACCAGAAGTCAAAGGCAGTCATTAACATGGTAAAAGCTGAAGCAAATAGGTGGTTAGGTTAGGTTAGGAATGAAATGAAAGCATTAAAACATCGAAGTAATTACATATATACCTTGAGTTTAACTGCGATATTTCGATATCTTGAACCAATTTGCACCCAGTTCAAACTCTAACCTGACTGGTTTTGGTGTGAAGGGACATTCAGAGATAAATATACACCTGTGTCACTAGCCATTAGTCTCACGTCACGGCGCTAGCCAGGGAAATTGCACCGTAACGCCACGACTCCAGCCATCCACGGCTGGCGCGGTTCCCAATAGCCTTCTCCTCTTCCCCTTTTAGTGAGCAGGCAGTGCATGTCCTCGCCTCGCTCTAATTGATGGGTCGGCTAGAGTGTTGCCATGGATCCATTTGATGGATGCGACGGTTAGTGATCCAAATATCTTGACGCTGCGATCAATGACGATCAGATGTCGCCGACGTCGTTGGCGACAATGACGACCAGAATTCCGAAATTTGCTCCAAAATAGCAAAAATGTTGGAGGATACGCAGTCCATATGTATGGTGCAGTGTACTGGGTAATGAAACGAAATACAGTCAAACAGAGACATAATACACCCTTTTCATTCAATTGTTGGCTGCATCCATTACGGCCCGGTTGCAGCTCGAGCTCATGACTTCTGCACTATGCAGTAGGAATGGGACAGGAAGGGGCCAAGCTTGAATACTTCAGTGTGAGCGGTGTGCTATGTCTGAGGACTAGGCCAGAAGAGCCTCCTGCGTGGATGAGCAGTACAGCCACTGATTGACGTGATCGATGTACCCAATGTGGAATGATCCCCCTGAATCTCGACGATTTCGCGAATTGCGGATGCATGGGGAAGCAATCTCTGCATAAATCTCCCAGATAGTAAGACTTGTGTAAACAAGTATTTTTAGGGAGAGAAATTAGAACTTGACCATTTTTTCTGGTCGAGATTTTGCTCAATTGCTGCCTGTAGCAGAAATAATGATTGCCTTTCCGTCGTAGCAATATTTCATCATGTCTTCTTCGAGTAAGAATGGATTCTTTTCACAGGAACACTAAAAAAAATGAATTGGGGGTCGAGGAAAGTCCTGTACGATGATTCAGGCCTCTCTGGGGTCTGATAACCAGGCTTATTTCGTTGCAACGGGACGCAGTTGTGGCTTGTAAATTTATATTTATAGACGCCATAATCATGCCTACACACCCATATAAATTTTGGGATGATCAGAGAAGGTTTATTTTTCACTCAGGAACACCTTTTTTGATGGTTTTCGGGGCATGGAAGGCACAGATATCATATTATTAGTGCCTAGAGTGAGCAATAAGGTCATATGGACCTTATATGATCGAAAGATCTGGGGTATTTAACCTTCTAGGATGATCGTTGACTCAATGAGCTCGAAAAGTGGGGTAGTTGAATGTTGTTAACCGTCATGAACATGTCACACAAGTTTGATCAATGGCTATATATTGTTAATGACTCAAGTTGCTGGTGTTATTGTTTTTAATTCAGGAAGACACATCCTATGGAAGCTCTCCGAGATATTCCTGGATTTTTCCTAGCCCTATCCCTTGCGCTATTGCTCGATTGGATTTTAAGCGCCCGTGAAGCGCCGACCGGTCCGCAAGTCCGAACATCAGTTCGCGACAAGCATTCGCAAGCATGCCAAGTCCCAAAAAAATGATAACCAACCCGATGGCATAGAATTTACCTTCTTGTACAATATATTGGCTCCTTATTTCATCTATAGACCAAATACAAATCAAAAGACGAATCAAAAGGAGTTGATTTTAAGAACTACAATACAATTAGGTGCACAAAAGCAAAAGGTGGGTGTGTACAACAGAAAAGCACCGCTTTAGTGATGTATGTGGAGGTGTGGGAAGTGTGCAAGGGCAGCGCGAACGGGGTGGGCGGCACAGCGTGCGCAAAACCGCGCCCGTGACATGCGGGGAACGGCGGCAAAGGCTGGTAGCGCGGCGTAGGGAGGACGGGAAGTGGTGTGTGCCGTAATACCAGTACCGCAGGAGTAGGGTGCAGGGCGTGTAAATGGGGGGATGGGCACAGGTAGCCGAGCGGTGTGGGCGGAACGCGGCTCGGCAATGATGGGAGGATAACATGCGCAAATAAATCGGCGTGGGAAACCGGCAAGCCGGGAAGCGCACAGAACGGAACACGATGTCGGCATCATGGCGCGCATCCCGCCGTGGCTCGGGTATTCGCTAAATATCGAAATACTAAGGCCCTCCGGGCATCCCCTGGCACCTCCCAGTCAACTAGACACACTTTTATCAGATACCTGTAACTAGTCAACATTTTGTAGCCACTGCCTGTTCGTGTAAGATGGCCCTCCGGGCATCCCGTAGTGCAAGTTAGGAGTTTCCATTATAAAGTTGCTCAAACCTTCATCCCCGCCCATTTCTGTAAAATGGCCCTCCGGGCATTCCCTATGCCTATCCAATGACACCATTAGTACTTAATTCTCTCTCAAACATTTACACCCACCGATTTCTGTAAAATGGCCGGAGTTGTATTCGCCACAGACTAATTTTGATTTGAACTAATTTATTTCATTGGGTATACCGCTATGAATGGAGGGACTGCACCATAAGCTAGACCAGTCGATCTGAGTTTAAAATCCCAATACACACGGCGTGTCCATCTAAGGCTATTCCGGACCGTGTTCCGGGCAGACGGCTTTTGATGCAAACAATGACAATTTAAAGACGAGATATTTGTTGTGCAATCACTATTTCACGCTTTGACTTCGGGTTTGCCGCAATCATGTGCAGTAATTACCCCGACAATTCCCTAGGTTTCTCAGCGCAAATTGAGGCCCAAATTCAACCTCCCGAACGTACCGACAATAGCTGAGAATAGCCTTATGGGGACATGGAGATTTAAACT
This sequence comes from Mycena rebaudengoi, assembly GCA_029282285.1. Taxonomy (NCBI): domain Eukaryota; kingdom Fungi; phylum Basidiomycota; class Agaricomycetes; order Agaricales; family Mycenaceae; genus Mycena; species Mycena rebaudengoi. Next base: position 38,981 of record JARJCX010000368.1, read on the forward strand.
CAGATCGACCAGCCTGTATATTGATGCTTGCTCTCATATACAGGCTGGAATAGAGCCTAACCATAAGCATACTCTAAGATTCTGCTAAGATTTCTTAGGATCCGGTCTGTTGCGGCCCGGACATGTCAGCAGGTACATGACTCCCGGTCCGACTGATCCGGTAAAAATGCGCATGCTATAGACAAGTTTTAATTCTGATTTGGAGACCTGGTACCTGAGTCGGTACCAGGAATAATTGGGCCGCATCAACAACCAATGAATGATCTATCTATTTGCTTCCATCAACATTTGATCAACATAATAAGTGCCAGGCCAAGCGGAGTTGTCCTAGCCGATGGATGGCTGGAGTCGTGGACTTACGGTGCAATTCACATGGCTACAGCCGAGTGCCAACAGTCTAATGTTTAGTGCTACGGCTCAAATATAATGAAATGGGTCAGCAGAGAAGAAATTAGTCAAAGTATAATATGCGCAGCAAGCCTGGTCGATGCAACACCGAATAAAATCTTACGGGAAGTGCGCAGCCAATGTGTACGGAACGCCCGCACATCCCGGGCAGATGGGGGATCGCTCGAGCTCCCCGTCCGTCTCCAGTCTCCACGCTTAACTCGCTGACTCTGTAGTTTTCCTCGTAATTATACTCCATTAATCACTATTTAGTGCTTCATATAAATGATTAATATACATGGAAATAAGCATTAACAAGTACGTCCCACTTCAGGCTGCAAGCCATCGGACGGGCAGAACTCACGCGGGGAGGGGACGACGCGACGGAGCACGTGATCACGCAGTCCGCGACGGAAGCGAACCGCCGGAGTAAGAAGCCCGATATGGAAACGACCACCCATCAGATCAGCCGATCACCGGCATCGCGGCGCCACCCGAGATCCGTCACGCCAAGCGTAAATATTTTGGAATAAGTACTCGTAACCTAGGATGTCCCAAATCCGCGGCGATTGTGCGGTGTCGTCGTGGCATTTGAAGGTTCTCTCACTTTGACACTTGCGGACTCCTCCCCCCCCACATGGACTTCGTGAAAACAGTTCTCGGGATCGTACCTGTGCCATATCTCAGTGCTGCATTTTCCTTGCTGAAGTATATCTACGATTCCATCCAGCAGGTGCAGACCAACAAGAGACAGTTGTGGATACTCATTGAGTCTACCGCCCGGCTTCTCAACACACTGAATGACCAGTTCCGAGCCGATAAGATATCAGCGCGCAGACTATGGGCAGAGATTTTGGATCTTGAGAGGTTGGGATACACATTGTTTCTTGCGTCAAACCACTAACATGAGATTCACGCTGTTCTAGTTTGCTGAAAGAAATCTACTCTTTTGTGGTGAAGACCATTAGGCAGCATTTCATCAAGAGCCTGTTCACCAAACAGGATACGATGGAAATGATTGATGGGTTCACTCGAAGAATCACTGGTTTGGTTCAGGCCTTCCAGGTGCTGCCGTTGCGATTTAGCCTTCGACGCGCTCATGTAGGTTGTGCAGATAACATCCGCATTGCATGTGCATGATTGGCAGGCAAAAAATGATGCTGCACGTCAAGAAGACCAGCAGCAGCTCGTGGCAAAACTCGATGAGCTTCAGAGAAGCGACATGAAGTTGATGGAAGCTCTCAGTGAGTAAATATATGTATCGCGTCCCATGTCTGCTGAACTCTCAATCTCAATTATGTCAGACGTAAACCAAGAAAATATGGCCGCGATGATGATTGCGCTCATGCGTCAAATGAAGCATGTTTCCCGCGAAGATGACCCTCAATACCGGTTCTATTCGCAGAGTCTCAACCGCCTGTCGGCCATGAGCAGACAGGAGCTGGAGCTCAGAGACGAGATTGTCACAGTATTTGAGGTAGACTTCGAGGAGAAGATTGGTAGCGGTGGGTTGTGAGTCTCCGTCCGACACCGAAAAATTCACTTGACCATGTCATCCCTCAGCGGTGATGTGTACCGTGGAATTTGGCACAAGACGGAAGTGGCACTGAAAGTTGTGCGCACAGCAGGCGATGTTGTCCCCACGTCAGAAGTGCGTACTACATGTATATTGCTTAATTTTTGTGTAACCCCTTAGAAAGGCCGTCCTGCGCGAGATAACGGTGATTCGAATTCCTACTCTTGCAAACATAACTGACCTAAGCGCTTAGCTGTGGGCCCCATTGCGCCATCCAAACGTTTTGCGTGAGAATATAGTTATAACTTATTTCGGATGTGTTTTTCTAATCTGTTCCATACCAGCTTTCCTAGGCGCAAATCATCTGGATAGTAGACCTTTTATCGTGATGCCATACATGCGAAACGGGAATGCACGTGAATTCTTGCAAAATCATCCGGATCGGACTCCTGAGCCCATTGTATTTTGTCTGTTGTTGCACTGTCCGCCAAATTCTGACCCGTCTTTCCTTCTGCTCAACTTCAGGTGACGGATTCTGCGCGTGGTCTGCATTATCACCACTCCAAAAACATTGTTCACGGCGATTTGAAAGCGGTAAAACGATACCCAGCGCGGATTTTGACTGTCATTCATGTCTCTAATTGCAGGCCAACATCCTGATCGACAATGCGGGCACCGCCGTTCTTTGTGATTTTGGCCTTGCACGGATCAAGGCTGACATGACAAGCCGCACTGTGCAGCAGGATATCCAGACAGTGGGCCCTGGAAGCCGAAACTGGATGAGTCCTGAATTACTACGCGGGGCTACCCCACGGAAGACGAGTGACATCTACGCCTTCGGAATGACGATATACGAGGTATTCGCATTTCATTTTATTCTATTTTATTTTTTCACTTCCACCCCTTGCACAGCTCTTCTCGAAAGAAATCCCACTAGGCCATGTTCTTCCGCAGGATTTACGATCCCTCGTGGTGGACGAGGACCTTCGACCGGAAATGCTTGGGATGGATGGTCTACCCATCATGCCGCCTGACGTATGGACCATCGCGGTAATGGCGTGGGCAAAAAATCCCCAGGATCGACCGGACACGGAGGCCCTCTGTGATATTCTGATGCAGATTCGAGTTGAGACTGTCAGTCAACTGGCAGTTAGTCCACCGGCAGTTCCATACAGTGGAAATGCCTTTCAAACTCCAGAACCTCCCCAACGGACTGCAGCCGCCCCAAAACACACCACCCCCGCATCAAACACGATCGGAATTGATTTGGGGACCACCTACTCGTAATTTCCACTTTCTTCTGCTAGCCGAGTGTTCGGTGTTGACTCTACTATAGTTGTGTGGGGATTTGGCAGAATGACCGTGTTGAGATTATTGCCAATAGCCAGGGTAACCGGACGACCCCGTCTTACGTCTCCTTCTCCGACACCGAGCGATTAATCGGCGACGCCGCCAAACGTCAACTCGCCATGAATCCCGCTAACACGTGTGTCTATTTAGAAAGCTTCCACTGCAATTTTCCTGACTCATTCTTGTAGCGTCTTTGGTGCCAAACGGCTAATCGGCCGCAAGTTTGAGGACCCGGAAGTCAGAGCAGATATCAAACACTACCCGTTCACTATCTTCAACAAGGCGGGCAAGCCCAACATTCGGGTCGAATATCGCGGGGAGCAGAAGGAATTTGTGCGTCTTTCTTCCCCTACCAACTTGCTATTCATTTCATTATCGTTGTCATTTCTTAGTCACCCGAGGAAATATCTGCCATGGTTCTGCTGAGGATGAAAGAGACCGCTGAAGCCTATCTCGGAACAACCGTTACCAATTCGGTTGTCACTGTCCCTGCATACTTTAACGACTCCCAGCGCCAGGCCACCAAAGACGCGGGGACCATATCCGGTATGAACGTCCTGCGAATCATCAATGAACCCACTGCCGCTGCTATTGCCTACGGTCTAGACAAGCAGGCCGTAGGAGAGCGTAACGTCCTCATCTTCGATCTCGGCGGCGGAACATTTGACGTCTCTCTCTTGGCCATCACGTCTGGCATCTTCGAGGTCAAGGCCATAGCCGGTAACACTCACCTCGGCGGTGAGGACTTTGATAATCGGCTGGTGGCCCATTTCGTCGGCGAATTCAAGCAAAAGCACAAGAAAGGTGGCTAATCCAGACGTACATTATTATTTATGCCATCCACTGACTTCGAGGCTCAGACCTCTCGAAGAACTTACGTGCTCTGTATCGCCTCCGCACGGCCTGTGAACGTGCCAAGCGCACCCTCTCTTCCGCCACGCAAACCGCGCTCGAGGTCGAGTCCCTGTTCGAGGGCATCGACTTCTACTCTTCCCTCACACGCGCGCGATTCGAGGGGCTCTGCAGAGATCTCTTCCGCGAGACGCTGGAGCCGATGGAGAAGGTTCTCAGAGACTCCACAATTGACAAAAAAAATGTCCATGAGATCGTCCTCGTGGGCGGCTCTACCCGTATTCCCTACATCGTCAAGCTCGTGTCCGAGTTTTTCAACGGGAAAGAGCCCAACAAAAGCATCAATCCTGATGAGGCTATAGCATATGGCGCTGCGGTTCAGGCCGCCATTCTCTCGGGCGACACCTCCCAGGATATTCTCCTCCTCGATATCGCTCCCCTTTCCCTCGGCATCGAGATGGCTGGGGGGACGATGACGCCTTTAATCAAACGCGGTACCACTATCCCGACCAAGAAATCCGAGATGTTCTCCACCTCCACTGATGGACAGCCCGGCGTGTTTATACGGGTTTATGAGGGCGAGCGTTCGCACACTAAGAACAACAATCTGTTGGGAAACTTCGAGCTCAGCGGTATCCCGCCCGCTCCGCGTGGCGTCCCCCAAATTGAGGTTACATTCGATCTGGACACCAATGGTATCCTTGATGTCCATGCTGTCGACAAGATCACCGGCAATTCGAACCGAATTACTATCACCAATGATAAGGGCCGTCTGTCCCAAGAAGAGATCAACCGTATGGTTGTGGAAGCAGAACGTTACAAGGGTATTCATTTTGAAGTTTTTTCTCTATTCTCTTACTCAGTACTTCACTATAGCCGAGGATAATCTTGTTGCCCAGCGCATAACAGCCAAAAATGCTCTGGAATCATATGCATACGGCTTGCGCAACACGTTGGACGGCAATAACTTATCGGGCAAGTTTGACGCCACCGAAAAGACTCTCCTCGAGTTTGCCGTCAACGACACAATCAAGTGGCTGGAAGTGTCGCAGGAGGCGTCCAAGGAGGAGTACGACAGCATGCAAAAGGAGCTGGAGGCCACCGTCAAGTATGCGGCTCTTTTACCTTACTTCATTGACTCGTTACTGAAGTATTTCTTCAGCCCAGTCAGGCAGAGACTGAATATTGCGGGCGGTGTCCTTTCTCCCGGAGAAGGACACCAAGTACTAGGATGGCACTAATCATAGCGGCTCATGGCAGCGAGCCTGTTGTGCCTTTGGCGCCAAAAATAAGCATTAATCCGTGGATCGTTTGCACCATTTTGTGTCTTGCTTTGATTCGCCTGTCGGCTGCGTTGCAGGACACAGTTGCTGGAGTTCCCTGTTCAACTCAGGGCCGAGTCACTCATTCTTTTCTGTCAAATTTGTATTTTTCGCTCTCTTGACTTTTGTTTGAAGATCCTTCAGTTTTGGAAGGAAAAATAAATTGGTGCAGTAGTAATTAACGGTTGCTCATCTTAGTCGCTCCAAGGATTCAGTACATAGGAGGTCCGGTTGACCTCAGGGATCAAATGGCTCATTCTTTTTTCTCTCAAAATGTATTTCGTACGTGCGCCGAAGTTTGCATGAAAGTTCATTTGGCATTGGAAAAAAATGCGACCTGGTGGTGTAATGGGTAACATGCCTGCATATTGCATTCTTGTACTTGTACTTAGGTAGCAATTTGAAGTATGCGGGAGATCCCTGTTCAACTCAGGGCTGGATCATTATTTTTCTTTATTAGAATTTTGAACTTGAATGCTCTGAACTTTAGTTTCTGATATCGAAAATAACACAGTGTAAATCACGGCGAGAACATTGGCAGTCATTCAGCTAACATAGTTCAACTTTGCGTCGGAAGATGCCGGATCAAACCGAACCCGAAATTGTTTGCTGTCACGATCACGATCACGCGTCTGTCCACCAACTCTCCTCGCCTCCTCCACCATGCCCCCTTCGCGGTCGCACCCCCCGAAACAGCGCACGACCATCATCATCGAGACCACCGGCGGCGCCCCCGTCTTCCACATCCCCGTCCCCCTCAACATTGTCTCGCGCGCCCCGCCAGGCGGCGCAGTCAAATTCGTCTTCCGCAACATCGGGGGAACCCCGACGTTCCACGTCGGCGGGGCGGAGGTGGGCGTGGGAGACGAGGATGCGTGGGATTTGGGGAGGGTGGTGAGGGCCGTGGGGGAGCGGAGGGTGAAGATTGAGGAGGAGGAGCAGAGGTTGCGGATAGGTGGTGGGAATGGGGGCGCGGGTGGCGGGGATGTGCGGGTGTGGGTGAAGGAGGAGGAGGAGGAGGTAAGGATTCCGGGGAGGGATAAGGGGAAGGGGAGGGAACGCGATTTGGGTGAGCATATTCTATTTATTTTTGATTTTTGGGTTATTTATTAGCGCAGTAGTGCCGCGACGCGTTGACGGGCCTAGTCGGCAGGTACAAGGTACATATAGATTTATTTTTCGTTATTTTCTTATCTTATGGTAATCCACAGCAGAAACGGTCGACCTGCGCACCCCGCGGCGCCCCGCAATCGAATACACCCCATCCAACTCCCAATCGCAATCGCAGCCCCTCCCGCCCCCTCACCCCCTTACCACCGAAGAGCGCCTCGCATTCGCCCGCGCGTCGCTCACCTCCTCAAATTTCCCCGCAGTATTCTACGATGGCCGGCGAGAGTTCGCGCTCGAATGCGCGCCCGCGCTGCCTGCCGACCGGGCGCTCAGTGCGCGCGAAGAGAAGGAGTACAATAGGCTGTGGGACGCGCTGTTGAGGATGGAGCGGGTGGCGGGGGCACAGATGGGTGAGTTTTCGAATTAGGTATGCAAAAAGTGTGTGGAGGATGGCTGACGACGCGTAATAGACGTGGACGCGCTGCGTCGGCGCACGGGGGAGATGATGTCGGAAGCGGTGGCGCGCGTGCATGCCGCGCAAGGTACGTCGTCGCGCTGTAAAAGCCCCCCCTTTCCTTGACATTGCGTATTTATTTTTATCAGATGCAGGTGGCAGCAGCACCTCCAATTCGAATTCTAATTCCAACTCCAATTCTTCCGGCTCGGGGTCGAGGCTGCATCATCATACTACTACTCCCGGTACGTGCTTTCGCCTTTATTATTTTTTTATTGTATTGCATACGACCTAACTAACCTCTTCCACCCGCAGCACCGGACAGCCGCGCGCAGGATGTCGTCGCCAACACTATGCAGGAGCTCGTGGACATTGACAGCGCAGCTGACAATATCCTCCAGAGCATGGCGCAGGAGGTCGCGGACAGCGTCACGCGAGACGTCGTCGACCTCGTTGGGCGCGATATGGAGGCGCGGGACCTCGTGGGCGTCGCGACGCGGGACCGCGTGGACGTCGCAGCGCAGCTTGCGGGAAAGGGCGTCGCCGCGCGCGACATGGGCATCCCGAAGCGCGACCTGGGCATCACGACGCGCGACATGGCCACTGGCATCGCGGGGCAAGACGTCGTGGACCTCGTGCGCACCGGCCTCGGGTCCCTGCGCGCCGCGCTCGTCGCTGCCTCGACCTCCAACTCCAACTCCAACTCGACCTCCCACTCGGCCTCACACTCGGCCTCAACGTCGATTGCGAGCTCGCCGTCGACCGCTGCGGTGGCAAGGCGGACGCGGGCGCGCGGTGCGGACGTCCAACACCAGTCGCATGCGCGCACGGCGCTCGCGTCGGGGAGCGGCAGCGGTGGCGTCGGTGCTGCTGTCGGGGATAATACTACGGACGCGCGGCGAGGTAGGTTATCTATTCTTCCGGTACGCTTTGCATGAAAGGTGCTGACTGGTGCGCGCGCGCAGATTCGGGCCATGAGCAGGGCAGGCACGAACAGCGGCGGCGCCTGGGGGGAGGTGCGTTTGCTTTCGGTTTAGGTCGTTTGCGGTTTTTTCTTCTATTCGATTTTGCGATTTTTTTTTGTTTTTCTGCGGGGGCCCTTTCTTCGCCTAGGGGCAGGCGGTTAGTCCTGCTCGCACGTCTGGTCGTCTTCCGTGTCTTTGGCTCGCCCGACCCTTGGCCCGCCCTCGTTTTTCCGTTTCCTACTTTATTTATTTCCTTTTCCTTTCCTTTTTTCTTTCTTTTTCGTCTATCGGTTTCGGACTCGTTTCTCCCTTGCGTGCGTCCTCCGCTCCGCACCCCGTCGTTCGAGTGCTGACAATGGGAGGGGGCCGACGATGGAGGTGAGGCCGTTCGCTCCGCACCCCGTCCGTCGAGCGCTGGGAGGCGGCTGACGATGGGAGGCGAGGTGCTTGCGCCTTTCTCCGCCCTTGCTGTGGGGCATACGCCCTCCACCCTCGCTGCGGTGCATGCGCCCTCCGCTCCGCTCGCACCTATACCTAGCGTGATCCGCCGTCGGTCAGGCGCTGGGAGGCAAGGGGGCCAACACAGGTACGGCGCCGGGCGGACACAGACAGATCTGGCGCATCCAGCGCCGGACGAGAGAGAGCCGGCGCTGGGAAGTCGCCTACTCCCGAGTGCGCTGGAGTATGCAGTGTAGTTCGCTGGGGCTCGTACCGCCGAGGAGAGAGGGAGAGCAGGCGCACTGTGACCGGGACGGGCGGGGCGCTGCATGCAATGCACGGCATGCCTGCCCTTCGCGCATGCGGGACGTGCCGGTCTTTTGCGCGTCCACGACTCGCCGGGAGTCGGCGTACCACTTGTTCGATGCACACATCCTCTGAACGCGGTAGTTGGGTCGGCATGCACGCCCCAAGCGGGAGACACGGTTCTGCGTGTGCCTGGCGCGGTGTGCCGCATCCTTGGGCAGCGCACGGCCATATATACCCCTGTGCTGCTTTACCTAGAGGCAGACGTGCTTAGCGTGCAGGCGCACGCCGTGTAGGCTATTCATCATTTTCCACGCGACGTTGTTTATTATGCGCGCGCGCCCTCGGTCGGGGGGCGGTCATTCTCGTCAGTGACTGCAACGACGCACGCGGTGTGGATGTACCCCCGCGCTTGCTTTTAGCGCGTACTGGGGGCGGCTGACATGCGGCTCGTCGGGTGGCTGACGAGCGCTGTCTGTGCTCCTGCGACGAGTGTGTGGAACGCGTTCGTGCTCTGGAGGCTCGTTGGGCGGCTGACGAGCGCCACATGTGCTTCTGCGGCGAGTGGCTGGCTGGCTACTGTGCGGAACGCGCTAGTGCTGGAGGCTCGTTGGGTGGCTGACGAGCGGTTTGTGTGTCGACCGCTGACTTACTATGCCCGTACTACTCGGTGGCAGACCCGTCGAGGTTTGGTGGCTTCTCGCATGGCTGGTGCGCGTTTGGGCTTGGCGGCTCGACGGGACCCCCAGGATTCGTATCTCGGTGGCTTATCGCTCGTCCGTTCTCGATAGTGCCCCGCATCAGGAGGAGTGGCTGCAGAGCCCTTGGTGGCGCTTCGACCCTCTTTTCTTCTTCTCGCGTCTCGACCGTTTATTCTCTTCTATTCTATCCCTCCCACTCGCCTTTTCTTCATTCTCCTTCCTTTCTTCTTCCCTTCTTAATCCTTCCCTTGGTTCTTCCCCCCTCCTCTTTTCCCTCTTCCCTCGGGCGACGCCCGCTAACCATCCCTGTCCCACAGAAACGACGAAAGAGAATGCGGCGCCGCGGGCCCTCGCCTTCTCCAAGGCCGCTGCGACGAAGAGCACCACCGCCGGCGCCGCGAAGCCGTTGCTCCTCCATAACAACAACGACGCCGGCGCGGGTGTTACGTCACGCGATGGGAATATGAGCAACAATAGCCATGCGAACACGAGCAACAACAGCCATGCGAATACGAGCAGCAATAGCCACGCGAATACGAGCAGCAATAGCCACGCGAATACGACTACGAACATCAACAACAAGAACGGTAAACGCCCGCGCGCCGAGGACGAGGGTGGAGCCGCGGATGTGGATGGAGATGTGAAAACGGACTCAGGGTATGGGACGGGGGGCGGGGCGTCGATGGCGAAGCGGACGAGGCTGTTGGCGCTTATGGGGAAGGTGCCGGGACGGGCGGCGACAACGACGGGACCAGGAGAAGCGGCATCAGCGACCGCGACGGCGCGGCCCATGATCACGACAACGACAACGACCAATGAGACAACGCCGCGAGCGACGGCAGCACCCGCAGTGCCGCGGACGACGAGGGCGCGCTCGAAGGCCGCAGCAGCAGCATTAGCTGCGAATCCGGGAAGAACGAACTCGATGCCGTCCGTGGCGACAAGTCCCAAAGCGGATGCTGCAGTGCCAACGAGGAGCGCGACGACACACCCCGCTAGCCGCGCGCCTCCCCCGAAGACGCGGCTGACGTATTCACCGAATATGGCGGTGTATGCGGCGTGGATACCTGCTGAGGCGGGGCACGGCGACGGTGTGCCTGTGTCCGGCGAGAAGACCTCAGCGCTTATCACGCCGGCGGAGCGCGTGTGGCTTGCGGCGCAGGGGGACCTGGCGCGCGCGCCGGACTGGTGGCGGCCGGTGCGGTGGCTAGACCTGGGGTGGCGGATGTATGGGGAGGCGAAGCGGGGGTACGAGGTTGGTCAGGCGGGGGGGGTGGGTGAGGAGACGTCGGCCAATGCGTCTTCTTTAGCACGAGGGGCGATAAGGCCGCTGCACCACGGTGTGCTGCTTGAGGCGTGGGACCGCGGGGAGTGGCGCTTCGAGGGGCACGAGGGCGTCGGGCGCGTGGGGGTGGGGTGGGGGGAGTGGGTGCGGAGTGAGGAGGGGGGGAGGTGGAGGGCTGGGACGCTCGATTGGGGGTTGTGGTCGGGAACGGGATCGGGGTGATTGCGCGAACCCTTGCGGAGTGGTACCCATGAGCGGTACGACGGCATCAATGGGACATGTCACCGTCTTGGAGAGCGAACATCGCGTGGAGGGACGTCGGGTTGTAGCAAAAGCTCTTGCGGGTTTTTTTTTTTTGCGTTTTTCTAGTATTTGGCTGTATAAATGTAATTGATTACTGAGATATGATGCTATGGAATTTCAATCGATGACTACGTCGGTACTCAGCTGTATGCTTGCTCGCCGATTCTCCTTGTCCAAGTCCATCAAAATTTGATGTCGGCACGCGAAGCGGAGTTTGAAGTTCCTTTTCTTCTCCATATCTTCTTCAAAAACACATGGGCCAAGCCTGGCTGACGGTAAATTTGGACAAAAAGAAGAGCGAAGGGGGCGCATCTATTGAGGACATAATCTTCCGCCATGACTTTCCTGGTCCGAGTCATCTCGATACCCTGCTGCGACGACCCGAGACGAAACTCCCAGGCATGGAGGTCGTGTTCCCGCCGTTTGCCCCTGGCGCACTCTATCGAGCAGCCCGAGACGAATACCCGGCCAAATATTTCCCGCTCACAGCGCCGCTCAGGTGAGCCTTGTGTGTCGTCGACGCACATTCAATCAATTTCTGACTCAGAGTCGTGCACAGCTTCACTATGACTTTGATAAATCTTCCGGTTGAAATAATCGGCGAGATATTCTCCCACATATCCTCGCATACCGACCTGCCGCTGCTGGACATAGCATGTCTCAGCATGACCTGCCAGCTCCTCTACGAGATTGGACGGGAGTACATGTACCGCTACGTCGCTCAGGTCGCTGCATACACCTGGGCCGGCGACAGACTCATCTGTGTCGGGGAGTTCCTCGAAAATAAGGACATACCTGCAGGCATTTTGACTACGGCCGAAGAAGCAGAGCTCGCCGACCCGGCAGCCTACAGAGACAGCGAACAGCGGCTGCACCGTATAATTTATTTTCCCTACACCCAACAAACCATGGATGAGCTGCCCTTTAGCATGGAGAAGATCTGGACATTCCACTGCCCCTTTTCCAAACGTTTCCGATACGGTTCCCCGGACGGAGAGGATGCTTCTGTCCTACAAGGCTTCTATGACGATTTTCGCCCCATCCGCCGACCGCGTGCCACGGACGAGCTTTCTGTCCTGCGGAATCTGTCGCGCAAAGAATATGTTCGTGGGTCGGTGCTGTGTGAGCTGCGGACCACGCACAGTGGGACTTTCTTGGACATGAGCAAGATGGGTCTGGGGGAGGCCGTGGTCATACGCATTTGCTTCTCGACCGACGACGCGGGCACAGCATCGTATGCCGGTATTCACCAGGGCGCATGGGTGGGGGATCGGTTCGACATTGTGGAGGGTCTTGAGTGGTTGGACGATGGAGATGAGGTGTGGACCGATGTTAGCGGCGAGGTGTCTCAGGAACTTGAGGGCGCATGGCGTGTCGAGTGGTTGTAACTGAAGCAACTTTTTCCAACGTAAGCAGTGGAATGTGTCTATAGTATGTGACCTGTTGTTTAGTTGACAATTGTCTAGTGCATTCGCACTGTTTTTTTTTTTTACAATGTTAAAATTTATTTAAAATATTCAGAGCATTCAAAATGACCCAGCCCTAAGTCGAATGCCGTAAATCTTTTACATCGAGGGCTACAATATGCAGGCATGTTTCCAACGACACCCCCAAGTCCTATTTCCCTTCAAGCCAAATTAGCTTGTACCGAAACTTTGGGTGGAATGAAATACATTTTTTGAGAGAAAAAAAAATAATGAGCCAGTCCTGAGTTGAACAGGGATTTCTGGCATATGGTGATTACCCACTGAAGAACGTGCGCAGGCGTGTTACCCACTACACCGCCAGGTCATCTTGCATCCTTATCCCAAACCCAAAGCTGACTCGCCGAAAATAAAATGTACAAGGATCTTTTACACAAAATTGACCTAGCCCTGAGTCGAACAGGTATGAGCTACGGATATCCGAACAGCTATCCCGAGATCAGAGGTGTTAACCACTACACCGCCAGGTCGCATCCATGATCCACATGGGTAAATGTTGGCCATTCACAAATCCGACGCAAAACAAAACCAACTGAAGTGAACACGGAGAAGAGTACAACCCGAACATAAAGTCAAATTGAACCGCCCCGTTATAATGAGTCATTGTAAAATAGTTTTCACACTGCAAGCCTTCCACGCTCTAATTTAAACAATTCGTGTTCATATTCAATCCAAACTGCAAACGGCTGTAAATCGAGAACACTTCTCTAGTGACCAAAGATCGCCATGGGCTGATAAGGCTCCTCCAAGAGCTTGATCTCCTCCTCGGTGAGTTTTACATTAATTGCTCCTGAAAGATAAATAAATATCTCATACTCGCCCATCTCTGAAAACTAGGAGAACAGACTCACCAACTATATCCTTGAGATTATCGAGGGAGGAGGTGCCCACAATCGGGGCGGAGACGGCTGGTTCCGTTGTAAGTACCTGCAAGATGAGCCCGAAAAATATATATGCATACCTTTCTTGGACAAAACCCACGCGACGGAAACCTGCGCCATGCTAATGGCGCGTTTTCTTAGCGACTTGTTCGACTCTGGATTTAATGAGGTATCAGCGGGTGGCCTTTACAGTTCTGAGCGCGATCCTCGCCTTCTCACCACCTCCTTGTTGGCGTCAGAAGAGACATAACGGGAGGCCGGATACCTAGAAAAAAATTCGTGTCAAAGCTGAAGTGTTGACAGGTCTGTCATAATGTGTACGCACAAGTCGGAGCTCCCCCGACTTGTATCAATCTGCCTCGCGAGGGGGCGCGAAAGCGCGCCGCGGGCAAGGGGAGACCACGGGATGGAACCGACGCCGAACATCTGTTTATTATGCCAATCAGTCATGGGTCATACGGAGGATCGTCACTTACCTCCAACAACGGCATCATTTCTCGCTCTTCTTCCCGGTAAACGAGCGAGTACTGGTTCTGCATGGATATGAAGGGCGTCAAGCCATTGGTGATAGCGTAGTCTAAATTAGACGGTAAGCCAGAGCGATCAGAGTCTAGAATGTATAAACTATACTCTGCATAGCATGGACTGGGGAGTAGACAAGCGTCAGTATCTGCGAACGCACCCAGTTGAATAATATTGCGCTCACACTGGTAGGCATAGCAAGAGGACATTCCAATGTAGCGCACGTATCCGGCCTTGACAACGTCGTGGAGGGCGTGCATCTGTTGAACTATGAGTTGAAACCGGCTCGTACAACTGGGAAGCCGACGCACCGTTTCAGAAATGGGCGTATTGGGGTCAAATCGATGGCCTAGTCCGATGAGCAAGCGAGCCGGGTGGCACTGGGAGAGAAAAAAACGCACACTGCAGCAGATCGATATATTCGAGGTCCAGGCGGCGCAAACTGTGCTTCACGGAGTCGAAGATATGCTACGTTCCACAGGGTGTCAGAACATGCAGTGGATAGAACTTCGAGAATATACATACCTTGCGGCTCAGCCCGTACTGATTCACGTAGCCGCTGCTGTCCAGATCCGTGCGCCCATACAGCGCCTCCTGCGCATCGCGCGAGACGGCGCCGCACAACTTGGTCATCACGACGATTTCGTCACGCGGCAATTGGTGCTTTTTGATCGCGCGTCCCAGGATTTCCTCAGAAATTCCGTTGGAGTATACCTAGTTTAAAGACTCGTGTTTCAGTCACTAATTAACTCCACTTTCCAAATTCCAACGGCATGCATACGTTCGCCGTGTCAAATGCATTGATGCCGTAGTCATAACTGGAGTCGACGCGGTGAAAAAGAAGAACAGTAAGGAATGGGAAATTAACGCACGCAGCCTTGATGTGCTTCGAGGCCTCCTCCTCCGCGAGGACCCAGTTGCCGGACCATTCGGGATGCCCGTAGGTCATGCACCCGAGGATAATTTTCGAGATTTTCAGGCCTGATTGACCGAGGCGCACTGAAGATGGAGGTACCCAGGGTCAGCTGCAGAGTTATTTGCGCATTCAATGGAGGCGAACCGTATTGCATCTGAGGGGCGGACATTTCGAGGAAGCAGATAGGATTGGATGTTCGACCTTCCTTCGGCTGCTGTATTTAAACGATTGGGAGTTTGCCGTGTTGAGTTCCCGAAAAGGAGACGGGCATCCACGGAACTGCGAACGTATGTTCGCCGAGGAGCGATAGATGACGAATTCCTTCGGCACAGTTCTCAAACAGTGCTACATGAACGAATTTCCCGATAACATAGGGAAAATAAGACAAAAGGAATAAGTAAGCCACGGAAAAGACACCGTAAAACGAGAACATCGGGACTGGGAGTAAACGATAGCAATCGCCGCGAGGTTCGGCAATTGTTGTGTGACAAACAACTCGAGTTGAACTGACCAAGGCATCGCGGCGATTACTGCAGCAGGCATTGGAACCATTGGACGCCAGGCGTCGGCTGGAGTCGAATGTGTAGGTGAAAGGCAAGGCGAAAGGATGGAGTTGGAGCACATGCCAGTCACATTGACAGCAACGGCCCGAAGTTCCGATCAAACGTGGTTTTGCAGCAAACCGCCATGTCCGAGGTACGAGTTTGAATGGTGAGGCGTCTGTCTAGGAGAGACTAACAGATATGCAGAAACAGCCAGTTCATCCTCAGACTCTGATACTCGACTTCCTCTTCGATATCACCTCCAAAATCTTTGTCGATTGTCTTCCCGACGAGGCGCCTTCAAGTTCCTTGCCTCGCCCAGACGAGGCGCCCATCGTTCTCACCCGCGTTTGAAAGGAATGGCAGGCAACTTCTCCAAACACATCTAAAATTTGGAGTGTGTTCCGCGTAACTTGCGATTGCATTCTCTAAACTGCCACATGAAAAAATACATTTCTCTCCTCGACACTTGGCTTGCTCGTGCCAAAGCCCATCTATTGTCGATAACCCTCAGCTACCACGGCGCGGCATTGGACGGACGTCTCATCGAGTCTCTCAACCGATATATATCTTAGTGTCGCGAGATCTCGCTTGGTCTCTCGCTTCTGCCTGTCAGCTCCTCCGCTCCCCGGATTCCTTCCCACTACTCGAGCGCCTCAGCCTGGCCGGTCTCAAGAATGAGCCTTCCTTGACAGTCTTTCGATCTGCCCCGATGTTACATCATGTTCAACTGGGGCATGAACTTTGGCTGGGAGATGTCGCACTTCCCTGGCAGCAGCTAACGAACTTTGAATGCTACGATGTCACAAAGAGTCCGATTTCACTTATAATCTTCTATAAGGCCATTCTGAGCCTTAGCATGAAATTAAGCGAGGTTATAGGGTCTTATAAGTGCTTATAACCTTGCTTAATTTCACGCTAAAGTTCAGAATGGCCTTATAGAAGATTATAAGCGAAATCGGACGTTTGCGACATGTTTGGCCGTCGTGCAGTGTCTGGAAATCATTTAGTGCCCGATTTGGACTATTAGTGACAAAGCATTCCCACCATCAATTTTAGTCCCAATTTAGTAGAATTGCCGATGACTACCAGTTTACAGCCATTTGCGGAACTTTCCCCGAGCGGTTTTTTTGATCGTATTTACCAACATGCTTGTTGCGGTCGCAGTTCGTGGGCTATCCGCATATAAATTATATCTCCGTGCTCGCCTTGGGATTCCACATGGCATGGGTAGAATTGCCGATGACTACCAGTTTACAGCCATTTGCGGAACTTTCCCCGAGCGGTTTTTTTGATCGTATTTACCAACATGCTTGTTGCGGTCGCAGTTCGTGGGCTATCCGCATATAAATTATATCTCCGTGCTCGCCTTGGGATTCCACATGGCATGGCCTATACAGAATATTTTTATTGTGCCTCTAGTCACTCCCTTTACAAAATATGCTGTTTTAGCGAAAATCTATTTCTGAAGGAGAAGTATGGACCTGGGAGCCCTCAAATATGGCAGGAAGTTACTACCCAGTTACTCTAAAGACACCATGTACTCCGAATACCTTTACACCCCTCCATTGCAATAAACGACGTGATTGAATCTTAAAATATGCAGTCTTAGGACAACTTGCCTAGGATTCGTTTACGGAGCTACTCTTGGGAGCATAAACAAATATTATGGCTCTAAGGTATACCCTTGGATATTATGAAGGGCTTGTACAGCTCAATTTTTAGCTGCGAGGCTATGTTCCAGCACTGAGACGTGCCGCATGAACTTTGATCAGTCACACTCACATGTCTCATTACTCTGCGGGAAGGGAAGCAGAAATGCAATCCCGCCCAGGAAGGAACAACAGGAGTAAATGCATTGGACATAGTGGACAGATAGATAAGTAATTTTCGATAGTTTGAAAAGGTACATGAATGAGTTTGTGTCACGATTCGAGCCTAATCTTATCGAGACAACGTCTATCTTGGCACCCAAGATCTTAGCGCCCCATTATCTAAACGACGACGATGATATCATGATTAGTCAGGAAGACTGGGAGATGGCCGGTTAAAGGCAGGCATGATGTCATGGATATATTTATCCTCGCAGAACGTTGTGGAACATGGAAGAACATTCCGCCATGAGGCTACAGGACGTTTACATACAGGCTTCCATATGTACGTAGTTCACATGGTTCGACCAGAACAGTATAAGTAGAGTAGTGTTTCGACTTGTAGTAGTTAACCTTTTATTCCATCATCTTCGAGATCTCTACATACGCACTACCCAATCCCTCTCATCTTACCGAGAGTGGACACGTTGAGTCTTGACTGTGACATAATAAAAGGTTACCCATCATACCCTCGTACCGCCCCTACCGACGTCCTTTCCCCGCCATCCCCCCACTCTTCCTTTTACCTCTTTCTGCCGTCGTGGCAGCCTCTTACCTGAAGATCCACTTCCCCTTTACCAACATTCACGTTGTCCACACCGACGTTAAACAATTGCAGCGACCATCGTTCGTGGTTCACTCGAACAGACAGACGCTAGGCCACAGGAAACGTTGAGACCATCCCCAGCCCTATAGCAGTCGCAGGAGCACTAGCCTGACCTTCGGGGAGGACTATCTCGCTATCACCGGGGGTGTCGTAGAAGACCCGGGGTAGTTCTATTAGCAACAAACCACATCGACCCCACCATCCGCTTAGTGCGGACTCATACCGAAAGCCGTGACGCCTCGCATTCACGCACCCTCCGGATACTCTTCCGATTCGTCGGACCCTCTTACCGCACCGCCTTCCCCTGCCTCTCCAACCTCTCCATCCGCATACGCGTCCGCCTTCTCCTCCCAACGATTACCTTCCCCATCTCCTCCTTCACCCTCAAATTCTACACCTCCTTCTCTCTCCTCTCTCCTCCACCCTTCCACTGAGACACCACCTAGACGAGTAATGTCCAGACCGGCTTCACCCATCGACGACCCTATGGAGCCGCAAGGCCGGGGCTCTTCCCGCACCACCTTCGCCCGCGTCCCACCATTGTTCGACGGAGTAGACAAATCGAAATGGGAGACGTTCGGAGACACCCTAGAGAACTACCTCTGGGTATACACCTCGGAGTTCAATTCCGAGAAGAAGAAGATCGCGTTCGTCCTTTCCCTATTAGGGAAAGCCGACGGAACCCCCTGCCCTGCATCCAACTGGGCACGAAACTGGAGGCGGCGCACGATAAGCCGTGGACAGATGAAAGAAGGTTATACCTTCGAACAGTTCCTCAAGGAGCTGGAAAAGACGTTTGAAGACCGGAACGTCCGACAAACGGCACACATGTGCCTCACCACCACGAGGCAAGGGAAGTCCAAGCTCTCGGACTTCATCCAGGCATTCGAATTGAACACAGAAGAAGCGGGGTATAACCCCAACAACGAAGAAGGAGGGCAACAAGACACCTTCCTTGTGGAAACCCTCGAAAACGCCATCAACCAAGATGTGCGGGACCAGCTTTATGCTGGAAGATATGTTCCCACAGACTACATCAGTCTGAGGGACATGCTGATTGACGTCGGCGGAGTGATGGAGCGGAAGAAGCTCCGGGATGCTCAATCGAGCAAGGGCGGGATGTTTTGGCAACCCGCAAGAACAGTCGTTCCCCCAACGACTCAAAACAAGGCGGGGGGAACACCAAATTTGGCAAAGAAACTCGGGCCCGGGGAAACCGCCCCGATGGATATCGACAGGGCTAAGGTGGCGGCCAAGCCCTTTCTATGCTATAACTGTGGCAAGGAAGGCCACATGAAACGCGAGTGCCCGGAGCCTCGCAAGAACAAATTCAATATCCGGTCTATCAAGACCGACGACTACTCGCAGGAGGAGCTGCAGGCCCTGGCGGCCATGCTCCGCAAGAAGGGTTTTTAAAGGGGCCCCCGCTTGCGGCCAAAGCGGCGCCCCCTCCCCCGGTTACGAAGACTGTTCGCTTCTCGGACTTAAATATTGATACCTACGATACCACAGACTCAGTAGTTACGAACGATGACATGTATACAGGGGAAAACAGTAGCTTACGAAAGAACATAAACGATTTCTTAGTAGCTAGTGTAGAAAATAACAAAAAAATACGTATCCTGGAGAATCAGAACCGGAAAAATAATTTAAAGAACAAGAGAATGGACGAAGTGAACAAGCGCTGGAGCGCTTTCAAAAAGGCCCCTGGAATCCAAACCAGTGATAAAAATACGGAGGCGAAAAAGGGTGACGATGTCACGACGGCTCAATCCTTAACAAAGGAGGAAGCGCCGAAGAAGGAAGGGAAGGCACCGACAGTACCGGCTGGCTTGACCGGGCTGAAGGCAGTGAAATGGTTGTCCCATAAAGCATTGGGTACCACAGAGGACAAGCTCGCGAAGGAGCTCAGGGAATACCAACGGCAACGGAAACATCATGAGATGATGGTCAACATCCAGATAACCACGTTGGATACCGGGAAGACGCGCGCAGTCAAGGCTCTTCTCGATAACGGAAGCACAGCATCGTGCATCGATCGAGATTATGCCAAGGCTGAAGACTTCGAGCTCCATGAGCTTGAAGCGCACATCGTCGCCCGCAACGCGGACGGGACGGACAATGCCAGAGGCAAGATCACTCACTACGTTGAGTTGATCATGGCGGTCGGACCACACCGGGAGAAGCATCGCTTCCTGGTGACTGGGCTAGGAAAAGCCCGGATGTTCATCGGATATGATTGGTTGTTCAAGCACAACCCCGTGATCGACTGGAGAGCACAGAAAATACTCTTCAGCTGATGCCCCCCTGAGTGTAATATGACGGGCACGGAATCCGGAATCGGCGCAAGCCGAACGAGCGAGCTAGAAGAAGGGGAGTCTTTACTCCTAGTGGACTTTGCAGAAGCAATCGACCTACGGGTCAAAGAGACGCAGGCGCAACAAATGGCGCAGGAGGAGAACCGTGGGAAAGAGCGGATGACGGAGGAGAAGATCCCGGAGCAGTACCGCGACTATGTCAAAGTCTTCGCCAAGGAATCGTTCAACTCACTACCTGAGAAGAGACCATGGGATCATGCGATCGAACTCAAGCCAGAATCAAAGGCTGTAGATTGCAAGATATACCCACTCTCGGTAGTCGAACAGGAAAAACTCAACGAGTTCTTGGAAGAGAACTTGAAGAGCGGACGGATCCGGCCATCAAAGTCACCGATGGCCTCGGCATTCTTCTTTATCAAGAAGAAAGATGGCAGCTTACGGCCCGTACAAGATTATCGGAAGCTCAACGAGATGACGATTAAAAACCGTTATCCACTTCCGTTGATCTCGGAGCTAGTAAATAAGCTTCGCGGTGCCAAGTACTTCACGAAGCTGGACATACGCTGGGGGTACAACAACGTACGGATCAAGGAAGGAGATGAGTGGAAGGCGGCTTTCCGCACCAACCGAGGGCTGTTTGAGCCGCTCGTAATGTTCTTCGGACTCACAAATTCGCCGGCAACATTCCAGACGATGATGAACGACATCCTCAGAGATCTAATCAACGAGGGAAAAGTCATTGTCTACCTGGACGACATCCTAATCTTCACGGACACGATAGAAGAACACCGAGTTCTCACTAAACGAGTATTGAAAATACTCCAGGATAATAAACTCTTTCTCAAACCTGAGAAGTGCGAGTTCGAACGCACGGAGATTGAGTACCTGGGAGTGATAATCTCGTACAACTCGATGAGGATGGACCCCGCCAAGATCAAAGGCGTAATGGAATGGCCGGAACCCAAAAACCTTAAGCAGACACAGGCATTTTTAGGGTTCACAAACTTCTATCGAAGATTCGTCCGGGGATACAGCGAGATTGCGAAGGCGCTCACACGGCTGACAGGGAAAGAGGGGTTCTCGTGGGGAGACGAGCAGAAGAAGGTGTTCCAATAGCTCAAGGATCGCATTGCGGAGGACATAGTGTTGGCGCTTCCGACAGACCACGGGAAGTTCCGATTAGAGGCGGACGCCTCGGAAGGCGCAACGGGAGCAATCCTGGAGCAAGAGCAGGAGGGCAAATGGTGTCCTGTAGCGTTCCAGTCACACGGACTGAACGAGACCGAGCGAAATTACGAGATCTATGACAAAGAGATGCTCGCGATCATGCTCGCCTTAGATGAGTGGAGGCAGATGTTGATGGGAGCGCGGCAGACGTTCGAGGTTCTAACGGATCACCAGAACCTTGAGTATTTCAGGAAGCCGCAGAAGCTCAATCGGAGACAGGCCCGATGGATTACGGAACTCGCGGAGTACGATTTCACTCTGAGGCATCGGGCCGGGGCGTTGAACAAGAAGGCGGATCTCTTATCTCGGAGATCAGATCATGACCAGGGGAAAAGCGACAATGAAAACGTCGTGATGCTAAAACCTGACCACTTCCGAGCACAAGACATAACGCTCGAAGGGCTGGAGGCAGAGATACTGGAAGAGATCAAGAAGGAGAAAAAGATAGATAAGAGCGTAAAGCTGGTGATGTCATCTTTTATAACGGCTTAATATATGTTCCCCGGAATGAAGAACTTCGCGATAAGATTATCGGATTGCATCACGACCCCCCGCTACTCGGTCACCCCGGAGAGAACCGAACGCAGGAGATGATCGAATGTAATTATTGGTGGCCTAGGATAGGCAACCAGGTTTCCAAATATGTAAAGTCTTGCGAGGCGTGCCAGAGAACGCGAGTGCAACGATATCAGCAGGGAAAGCTGAATCCACACAAGATCGCCGAGGGGCCTTGGCAAATCATATCTATGGACATGATCGGACCGCTGCCGGACAGCAACGGATTTAACGCTATTCAAGTTTGGGTGGATACATTCTCGAAGATGATCCACACCGAACCGACCACGATGGAGATGACGAGCGAGGGAGTGGCCCGGTTGACCCGGGATCGGGTGATTAGATATCACGGAATACCGCGGAAGATTATCTCAGACCGAGACACGAGATATGTCTCAGGATTCATGAAGGAATTAAATCGCCTTCTCGGGACCGAAATGAACCCCTCAACGGCGTTCCACCCGATCACGGACGGCCAGACCGAACGGATGAATCAGGAGATCGAGAAATATCTCCGCATATTCGTAAATTATAGACAATCGGACTGGGCGGAGTGGCTTGCACTAGCCGAGTTCACACACAACGACAAAGCCAGCTCGTCGACGAGCATGTCGCCGTTCTATACGAACACGGGATACCACCCCTGGAAGGGGATCGAAAATGCAGTCGAGTCGCGCAACGAGGCCGCGAACAACTTTGCAGAGAAAATGAAAAAGATCCGCGACGAGGCGGCAGCTGTGCTGGAGAAAATGCAAAAAACCATGAAAAAACAGTACGACGGGAAGAGGCGCGATGCGCCGGAGTTCAAGGTCGGCGATAAAGTGTGGTTGGATGGTCGAGACATCACCACAGATAGGCCGACAAAGAAGCTAGACGATCGAAGACTAGGGCCTTACGAAATCCTGGAGAAAGTCGGAGCATCGGCGTACAAGCTTAAGTTGCCGGAGACGGACCTGTCACATCCGGTCTTCAATGAGACAAAGCTGACACCGTATGTGGAACTACCGGCGCACCGAAGGGAGGAACGGCCCGGACCGGAGATTATCAGCGGATTCGAGGAGTACGAGGTAGAGGAGATTTTAAAACACAGAAAACGCGGCAGAGGTTATCAATACCTCATTAAATGGAAGAATTACCCGAAAGGAGAACGGACGTGGGAACCACGAAGGCATTTGACGCACGTGCAAGAGCTCTTGGACAGATATAATGTCGAGCACAACCTGGAGATACGCGCATTGCCGATCCTGCCGAAGGGATTTTGGGACAAAACCATTCGCCGATACAAAACAAAGGAGGAGTCCAAAGAATACTCGACGAGGAAATTATTTAATCACATCACAGGGACATTCACCGAGATCGCCGAGGACGTCGATCCTAGGAGGGGGGTAATGTCACGATTCGAGCCTAATCTTATCGAGACAACGTCTATCTTGGCGCCCAAGATCTTAGCGCCCCATTATCTAAACGACGACGATGATGTCATGATTAGTCAGGAAGACTGGGAGATGGCCGGTTAAAGGCAGGCATGATGTCATGGATATATTTATCCTCGCAGAACGTTGTGGAACATGGAAGAACATTCCGCCATGAGGCTACGGGACGTTTACATACAGGCTTCCATATGTACGTAGTTCACACGGTTTGACCAGAACAGTATAAGTAGAGTAGTGTTTTGACTTGTAGTAGTTAACCTTTTATTCCATCATCTTCGAGATCTCTACATACGCACTACCCAATCCCTCTCATCTTACCGAGAGTGGACGCGTTGAGTCTTGACTGTGACAGTTTGCTCAAATGAACCATAAAAAAATAAGTGGGAGAGACGTGGATGCCGAACAAAAACAAAATGAGCATAGGGGGATTCGAACAAGAGCACTTCAGATGTCTGCTTACGCAACGGAAGCGCCATAACAAACTAGACCGAAGTGACCACACCACACTTGTCATTTCAGTTCACTGATAGGTCCGGATCAATGATATTTGAAAAGAAAAAATTTCCATCAAAATTCCAGACACTGCACAGGGGCCGTTTGTTTCAGGTTTTGATTCTCTCCCATCACACTGATGGATGGCTCTAGAGCCGGCTCTAGAGAATTGATCCCAGCAGATCCCAGCGGATCCAACGCCCTCCTTATTTTTTGCGAAATCGGCTTTGCCATGTCCCCCATCATAATGCAACAAAATATCAAGATTCGGTGCAGGTAATAAGAGGTAGGATAATTGTGAGCCCAGCTTGGACCCCTTTCGGAACGTACCGTTTATTACTCGAAATGAGAAAAGAAATTGTATGCCAAATTTTTGGGACCAGAAATGTCACCAACTCGCTCTGGTGTTGTTCTCGTATCCTAGCATACACGTTCTTCAAAGCCCCCGCCAACTCGATGCCAATAGGGCCAAAATAGCATTCAGAGCACTCCCTAAGACCTCGAATTGCAACATGGATCCGAATTGCAATTTAAATTATGTATCCCGGCAGGGGTGAATGATGTCCCAGATTTATCTTTCCGCTTATAAGAAGCTTCTCTTAGCCGAGCTTAGCAACGGCTTATAATAGACCGTGGATATTAATAAGTGGTTTTAATGTCAGTGCCTGCATTTTGTTTTACCGTTTGAGAACGGTACAAGCAATAGACCCATAGTTTGCTGTATCTAGATTATCTCTAGGAACATAGACTTCAGTTCCGGAGGGACCACAACCCCAATTTCGCTCTCCTTCGCGAAAAAACCCTTCGACTTATCGGGGATCTTTATTCAGATAAACTCTGATAAGGGTCACAGCTCTTACGACACTATAAGGCCTTAGCGCCGCTTACGGTGTCAAACTAAAGTTTGGGACAGACCATCGAGACTCGGATCGAGCGGACCCGAAAAACAAGGAATTAAAAATCACGGCTACCCAATTATATGAAACCGCGCAAAGTAGACGAAAAAATAATACGCGACAAGTCCACATGTCTGCGCATACTAGTATTGTAGGTGTGAATTAGGAATACTCAATTCATGTTCCCTAACCAAATTGAAAAAGTACTCAATATTTTTGACAGCCCCGTCCTGCCTTTCAGCTCGAGCCTTTGATCCAGAGCCAATCCAGACTTCCTGGAGGTGCTTACAGGCAGAAAAAGCAGCCACTGTTACCGCTTCTCTCAGATCTTTGGCCTGTAGGCTGACCATTTCCCGCAATTCCCTGTACGCAATACCACACTTTGGCCGGTGGAAGCCTACGTTAAGAGCCGGGAGGTCCATGATGCCGAGGAACTTCAGAGCACGGAACTCGGCAAGAGCTGGGAGGAATTGCTGTGGGCCGTGTATGAGATGAGGGGACGTGCACAAGATATGATGCACGTACATAGATATCAGTAGCAATGTATCCATCGAGCACAAGGGTTGACACATTAGGAACGGCCTCGTGTAGCACTATTGAATAGATGAGAAACAACGCGTGCCGCCCAAGAAAAGTGGTTTCTGGCCTTTGATATCATTAACGGACCACGCATGGTTCATTTCCAGGTATCTGATCTTCTCCAAGCCATGAAGCTTTCTGTGGTTCACGACCATAGACAATGCAGGATTTGTACGCCGATATCGTCTCGAGCTCGATATTCGCTCCAAATTAGGACAAAGATGGACAAGAATATGACTGGAAAGGCCGAGGATGCTTTTGACAGACTGAATCTGTTTCTTGAGAGAACGGAAACCCTCCTCGAAATGGGCTTCTTTCGACTCGACGATAGAGCATGTTATCTGGTTGACTCGAGTGAGCGAGGGTAACAATCTCAGCCATTTGTGCTGGGAGTTCCGGAACGAAGACACCGTGCGGTTGTTGGTATCCATAGGCAAATGAGATGTTGCACGTCCTTTTTTTATCCGTTAAGGAATATCATTGTGAACTGAATGCTTGGCCTCACCGAACAAAACGAGCAAAACTAGCATCCCAGGACTTCATTCTCGATGATCCGCGCTCCCAAGGCCTGTCGCCATGGAATATCATATTGAGGGTCTTGAACAAATGCGGGATGGTGAGCGCGCGCATATACTTATCCGTTCTCGACAACCGCTCAAGCGAAGCAGGGTCCTTGATATATGCAGTGAGTCGTAGGCCTAACTGGCGAGAACTCACCTCTTTACTTTGCTTGAGTTCGTAGACCATGCCGCATATGATGTCCAGGATGTCGGTATTCAGTACTTCGAGTCTGGAAGTAGAAGGGGAGTCCATGGTGGAAGAGGATCAGTCGCGGTGTGGGGAACCAGTTAGGGACCAGCCTATTTAAGTGGCTAGATAGGCAGTGCCGATCATGACTCATGGTGTCACCTGAACGCAGGAAGGCTCTGCCATAATTGGGGAATATATTCCCAGCGATGAGTTTTCTTAGCTCGTTCATACAAAGCATACACCATTGCATTATTAAGGAATCGGATACTCTG
Organism: Mycena rebaudengoi; assembly: GCA_029282285.1. Taxonomy (NCBI): domain Eukaryota; kingdom Fungi; phylum Basidiomycota; class Agaricomycetes; order Agaricales; family Mycenaceae; genus Mycena; species Mycena rebaudengoi. The sequence goes on from JARJCX010000368.1 coordinate 65,315, forward strand.
GTAGTTCCGCCGTCGAAAATCTGGATTACAGCGAGAATCCCCCGTTGCTGGCAGAACGGCATGTTCTGGCGCAACTCAGAGGCTAATGTCACTGAGATGCCTAATGCCATGTTCAAGAAACCGAGGCGTCCAGAGATGATGACGCTACTCAGACGCGGCAGCCACGGAGTTATTTCTGGGCCGGCGAGCGCAGCATCAACTTCGCGCCACTCGTCCATCGCCATGCTGTCGGAATAGTCAAAGTGGTAGAGCGTGAGCTTGATTGTTTCGAGCGTTTGGAAGGCCAGAGACCCGCGAAGGGCTGCGAGTTCAATGAGGAAGGAAGCCATTCGGGTTTTGTGTTGCAGGAGACAAATATGACGCAATCTGCGAAGGTGCATCAGGTCGAGACGCTCCTTGTATATTCCTAATTTATGTATGATTAGGCCGTTAATTACGAGGGAAGGGTGTATATTGGTTGATACGGTGATTTCCAATGCCTCGAAGAATCAGTGTTGATATTTGTTGAGGTATGGGGTCAAGAGTGAGCAACCAGTCGAGAATGCTTGGCTCCGAAACATCCAGTGTGTGAAGATTGGGTGGAAGAACAGTGGATTTGGGTCGTCGGAGGACTATGGACATGTCTCCGAGTGATAGGGATTCCAGTAATGGAAAGCCGCACATGTAGTCGACGAGCGTGTCAAATAGGACTTCGTGGAGGGGACTTAATCGCAGGTGGGTGAGAGACGCCAAAAATCCCTGCGGCGTCCCGGGCGGGAGGGTAAGGCTGTCTCCGTGGATTTTGCAATAAAGAAATAGACTCCGGGGATGAAGACCTGTTCTCGTTAGCAATGCAAGAATGTCCCCAGTTGAGATAATGGGGATTTCGTAGGTTGGGCGGTGGTGCAATGAACTTCCAATACACACGATAGGAATGTCGCAAGCGGAGACTGAACCAGGAGCAGGAATGTCTTAACTGTGTCTTTGCTTTGATTTCGACGGAGATGGATCGAAGAGAAGAGGTGAAATCTGCTGCAGGGGAGCCACTCTTACCCACAAGGCCACATGCAGCGAGCGTCTGGGGGTCGCAGGAGGCAAAGTCGATGATTGAGTCCACCAGTTCCCCTGGAAGTGTCGACATGGTGGAAGGGATGCTGAACACTGAGGTTTTGCAGCAACAGAGCGATGTCCGTATGTAAGATTCACGCTCCGATAGCTGCCGAGCGTGACAGCCCTGATCCGAACGGCCGGAGGCGAGTAGACTCGTAACCAGTCTGTATACAATGGCCGAAAAATGTGGCAAGCACTTCGGTGTATACAGACTCGTACAATTCGGGTTGTTGCATTGGGCTGTCCGCGGAGTTTGAAAATTTGGTGAGGGCCCTGTTCTGGGATGCAGTTTGAGTATGAATCAATTTGGAGCACACATGAACAATTTCACTTTAAAAATGGCTCAATCTGTCTCCTCACTTGTTTTTTAATCTAGCTTGGGAGAGTGGAAAGAGCCATCAACTTTCGACCAGAATTGATGGGGTCTGATGGCTTTTGTGCCGGCCGATCACGGCACCTGCTAAAATTTGAAACTCCAGGGACAGCTCAATCACTTTCAACGAGTTGTACCAGTCTGTAACCACCGAAGTGCTCGCCACATATTTTCGGTATCTGGTTACAGACTGGTAACGAATCTAGGAGGCGAGTGGGTGGAGGATTAGCAGGAGGTTTACTCAAGGTTTACTGAGTAATTCTCTGCTGCAGAAAATATTCGTACGTCGTCAACAGAGCCATGAATATGCGAATTTTATTTCTCATGCCAGTGGTTAGTAGTTGCAGCTGCAGCTTGGCTGCAGCACCGCCGAAAAAGGAGTAAATTCAGGAGATGCCTCATTACTTTGCTTGAGTTCGTAGACCATCATGCAGCATATGATGTCCAGAATGTCGGTATTCGGCGTTTCGAGCCTGGCGGTAGAAGGGGAGTCCATGGTTGAAGATCAGTCGCCGTCTGAACAGTCTATATAAGTGGTGGGAGAAGGTTGGGAGAAGGCCTGCTATTTGCTGACTCACAAGTTCGACATGATGCCCGTTCAGAATATCTCCCTCAGCGGCGGGTTTCTTCAAATTGGTTTGCTCATACATATACAATACACTGATATATTATGAAGGATTCGGATACTCTGGTCATTCCGTCAAAATCTAGATCACAGCAACGGTCGTTGCATATTCATGACCTGACCGCAGGATTCAAAGCTCCATAGAATCAACGGGGCCGATTTTGCTTCTCTGAACCTCGCAGAATATGAATTGCATGTTTTGGATTCGGAAAATGAGAGTTAAATACATGGATCACACAACCTCCTTCCCACTGTCGGATTTGTGAGGTGTTGTTCCTGTTGTCGAGTTCTGTGCCGACCATCCCAGACCAACGCGGGCGTGGATCAGCATGTTCGATATGCCCAGGATGGCGGGGAAGCTATCGATGAAGATGAACGCGAGATCTGACTCGGCAAGCTGGGTTATGAAGGAAAAGATGAGCCACAAGCTAATTAAGTATCAGCCATGTATATATGTCCCCTAAAAGTCTCGGACACCCACGTCTGAAGAGCGGCGCTTTCCACAAGAATAGCTAGGATACCCTGGCAGAATCTGAGCCATATTGCGGTAGTGGGTAGGGGCACATACCAGTAGCCGAGATTCAGAACTTGAGCTGACATGCGTGAATTGGCGGATACGGAAGGCAATAAAGCCTAGGAGATAGTTGGGAAAAAACCACGGAATCCTATGATATGGTCTTACCGGTGCTGTAAACGTTCGTCCTAGATAATGCGTGAGTTCCCCGAACAAAATCTGCACTGAATCCGTGTACAAGAACGAGAAAATGCATCTACTTGCGACCCAAGGTTTCGATAAATTATAAAATGGTTGTCCGCGCAAGCTAGGTTCCCATTGGGCCGAAACATACAGTATACAGTACCCCAACAAGGGTCACTGGCATTTCGTCAACAGCTAGATGAGCACCTGAAATAGGCAAAACCCACCGCCACTTCCTACTAAAGCCAGGACGGGAAAGACGGCAATGTATCGGTGGCGGCCCCATACTATCCATAGCCTGTATATCTTCGGCGAGTCAGCACGGGAAACAAACGCTGACAGGGGCTGGACTTGCTACAAGTGCGTCGCCCAAGAGAATGGACGCAGAGGAAAACCCGGTTTTTGCCAGCTCACTTGGCTGGGAGAGATCCGCATAGAAACGATCCTCGGAAACAACTGTGCCGAGATGGATGAAGGCGAAAAAAGCCTGATATATGGCAATGGTCCAATGCTTCTCCAAGGTCAGGCTCGATTGACCTCGGACGGAGGTACACGCACCGCTGTGACAACTAAGAAGAGGCTGGCAATACCCAAGAAAACGAGCGACGTGAAGTGATGGCGGGGAGCCTGATTCTTCCCGGCTAGGGTCCGGCGAGTAGCGAAGAAATAGATCGTCGACGCGGAAAGAATGACAAGAATTCCGTAGAGATAGCTCTCCAGCACCAGGCTGGTGAGATTAGAAGGTAGGATAGTGATGTCTGGCATCAGGAGGTGGCGGAAGTTGCATGAGGCAAGAGCCGCACGGCCACTGGACTCTTATATCCTTCGCGAATATCTGATCATCTTTACATCGCAGATACATATCTGCTGTGCGACTTTGTCGTAAAATGACCTCTTGACCAGGCCCGAGTCGACCTGCAGTCATCATGAGCGATTTCAGGAGGAAACAGGGACCAGAGAGAGGCATATGAGAGGCATATCCCAGCTCCGTGGTCCGTGGAAGGGTACCGAAATTATTCCTGTGGGAAAAGAGAAAGGTTTGTTGACTACAGTTTGTCCTGACATCCATTTGTGGACTCGTACCACTTTTTTGACGCACGTGCAGCTGTGCAGATCTGCGATATCACTGATGGCACTAGGGCCGGTGTCTCGGCAATGGACTTAGTGGATTTTCCATTTCTCTTCCCACCATTTTCTCATAGTTGTCTTCTGGTTCTAAAAGAAAAGCCCTGCAAGTGTGACCTTCTGCTATTGAGCGTTGGCGCTGCTCTTCCGGGACCAAAAAAACAAGAGAATGAATTGTTTTACGACGAGATGCCAATAATCCGGCTAATTAGGCGACATTTTCCAAATCTGAAATCACGAACTAAATTAGCCCTAAATTAGGGAAGGAGATTTTTTCCTGATGTATTGGCAGCTTGTCAATCAGCGGTGATTGACGGTCGGATTTTTCCGCGAGTCGTTTTGGTCAATCAAACATTGAGAAAACCATGTTTGGCGTACTAGAAGGCTACTATGACCAGCAAAAAACTCCCAAAACCCCTCAGAGGAAGAGGAAGAGCGATACAAGCAGGAGGTGCCAAAGTTTGTTCTTATTTCTTTTTAATGCTGACTGTCATCAACTTTGCAAACAGCTGTAAATTAAAACCCTCTAGATGATCTATATCGAGCTTTTCATAATTTTGCATTAGACGAAAACGAGGACAAGATCAATGGATTTCATGGCGAGGCATCTCAGTTGGCACGAAAACGTTTGCGGGGCGCCAGTACCTAGAGTCTTGACACCTTGGTAGGTAGAGTCAGGTAAGTAATATTACACTGCACGGTCTTGGAATTCCCTGCCCAGTGGTGGCGCGATGCTGTGTAAGTACTGGATTGCATTTGCAGTGCCTCCATCTTCGAGTGCGGTGATTATTGATCAGGAACGCGCGCTAATATTATTATTATAGCGTCGTATGAAAATCTTCCGCCACCTGCCTCACCTCTCCATACCATCAACTTCAACCATTGCGCTCTGTCTTGTATTCCAGACCGTTCTTCCTAGTCAACCATGTATATAGAGTCTGCCAGAAATCTTTTCCGGCCTAATATCTGGACGACCGCTTCTTCATTATACCCTTGGATCTTGTAGTTTGTCTCTCGCCTGGTCGCTCCTACACCAATTAAACGACGCAGAGAACATTGCACGCCTGGAGTAATAATAAGTGTTGAGCTTGTGGATTGATTTATATGATCATGAGCAAGACTTGCGGGTAAGCTGACGAAACTCCCGAGTCTGATTAATCAATAAATCACGGACCCTGCGTCCACTGGGGGCGTCGAGGTGTGTTGGAGCGTGACTCTCATTGCGGTTAGAATTGGCATATTCGTCCAGGCCCTGAATGCAAAGTATGTCTAGCGACGGCGATCTGACGTATAGACAAGCTTGGTTTACATGTTTTTAATCAATAAACGCGACTATGGAATTCAGTGACTGTGCTTCACACGAGGGCCTTATTTTGATTCCTGAACTTTACACAAGCGGGCAAAGACGCAATCGCGCCATGCGGCGTACATGAGCACGACAAAGTTGTTGCCTTCGGGGCTGCGGAGAGGAAGAATGGCAGTTAGAAGGGAGGAAGAGGCAAAGGGCAGAAAACGCACCTCCCAACGGTCCACGGCTCAGGCGATAGCCACCAAAACGGATTCACAGCAGGTGTAGCAACCCCCGTGCTCGTTATATGCGGGTTGCCAAGCGAATCCGCGCCCCCAAGCACTTTGCGAATGCTATCCGCCCACACCACATATGTGGCGGCTGGGAACGCCTTGGGATCGAGGATGACCATGCGGTACGCCACGGCCGCGAGCATTGTCGAGCCCGCGATCTCGCCGTACCCATGCTCGACGCTGGTGTCGTCGAGGTAGTTTCGCAGCAGGCCCTGGTCGAGCGGCGACGCGCGCGCGCCGTCAATGATCTCCTTGATCCATCCGCTCAGATCCGCGAGCGCCGCAGCGCGCCACGGAGCATGGCGCGCGGCGGGCGCCTTAATGATGGTGGCGAGTACGCGCGCCATGCCTGCGGCTGCCCAGCCGTTGCCCGTTGCCCACAATCCAGGGTCCCCGCTCTGCGGCCCAACAATGTGGTGCCACCGCCCATTGGTGGGGGAGGTGCCAAGTGGCGAAGGCGTGGTCGTGTTGGAGCCGAAGAGGTTGACCTCGCGGTAAAGTCCGCACTGCTCGTACGCGAGGTGGATAAGGGAGACGTTGTTGGTGTAGGCACCGATATATGCGATCGTCGGGGGCGCCATGTAAACAAAGTCGGCCCTGCGTGGAGGGATTTAGCGGCGGTTCATCAGGGAGGCAAACGGGACGGATGGGAATATGACGCACCAGAGCTCAGGCACGTCGAAGCGGTGCGAGATCGCCCCGTTGGGCCAGCGCGGTGCCTCATTGATGATGTAGTCCAGATCGTCCTGTAGGGCGGTGGCGATGGTGGAGTTAAACGGGCTGATCATCTGTGCGGCGACTCCGAGGCTGGCGGGATCGCCAACGGCGCCGTTTCCGTTAGCCAACCCATGCTCGCCGATCTCGAACTTTTCAGCGGCGTATGCCAGGCCTGGGACTTCAGCGGGGGGGATAGGAATTGCGGGAAAGGGTGCGGGGCCGAATACTGAGAGGTGTGGGGAGTAAATCTCTAAGAGAGCCTGCACAGCCGTGCCGTATTCCCAAGAGTGCCCGGGAAGGGCTTTGGCGACATTGGCGACGGCAGATATGTTGAAGCCAGGATTGAACGGATATACGGACGAGGATGCGTTGAAGCCCAGTGAGACGAGATTCAGAAGGACCGTCATGTTGAGCGCCATGATGAGAGGGAGAAGGAGACCTGGAGCATGTTCCTCGTGAGTGACGCCGAATTGATGACATGCGAGCGCGATCAACAATCAAAATATGATGCCGACAAATATTCGAACAATCGTGCCTGGCGTGTCAAATTGAACCGCAAGTTCGAACGTGGTGAATGAACCTGATAACACCAAAAATATCGTTGATAAACGCGAGCAAAGATGCTAAAGGTACAAAATAATTTGAACTGTCACGTCGAGTTGAATGGTTGCTGTTAATGGTTAAATCAACGATGACGCAACTTGGGCGACTGCACTGCAAGCATGGGAAAATTGTCCCATGATTCAAGTACCTACGGGTTGAGCTGAGTTTCTTTACAGTGCCCTTCGAGCAAATTCGTCTAAGATTCGTTTTTCTTTTGTTTTTTTGATCGCGAGTGCCTCCGTGATTGTATAAATATGGCCATGCCGAAGAAAACCCACGTTTGGCGATGGTAGATGGTGTATAGTGAGAGCGCGTCAGCGGGTAATTTTCATGATCAGCGACCTCGCTGTACAGTGTATGTCTTCCATCAGACCGCAGCGGCGATTTGAGCCCGTGTGTTGGGTATCGGCACATGCCTGATTTCCGCGTGGCTTGCCTTCGTGATATTCAGGCGCTGCGGAGGGTCAGAATGTATATACATATCACATCATAGCCAGAACACATTTTCCTTTACCAGCACCAGCCAAGCGTTGGTCCAGTGAAGCACGACATCGAGTGCTTCCAGCCTGTGGAATCCTCATTCCAAACCAAAGCATGCAATGGCTCGCGACAATGGAATAAGAACGGTGATGGAGCGCGGATGCCAAGGCGAGGCGACCTTGGTGAAGTTCCTGGTATTCGGTCTATTCTTCTGTCTGTCGGCCTGCATCGGCATTAGAGTTGGGGGTTAATATCCGAAGTATGGGTTCATTGGATGGATATACGACGCGTCGAGCCCGAACTTGGAGGCGCGGGTTCGAGGAGGGAAAAAATTCGAAAGGAGCTCGGAGTTTGTCAACGACCGGGAAGAATTATACTCACAAGAGGTCCATGGGGCGCCTGCATGGCCAACGAAGTGAGCGGAGGAGTCAAATGGGATGTGCTTCATCGAAATGATACATTGCAAATCCAGGACTTGACGATGAGAACGCGCCATTCCGAGCATATTACAGTCGGCAGGTTAGGGTGGTGAGGTTATTGTAGAGCAGGATGAGCGCGGACGGGGGTTATACATAGCCATCGAGCAAAATCTGGAGTCCGCGAAGCTACAACGCTTCTCTAAACAAGGCGACTGAGCTGCGAACTTCGATCCTCCGAGTCAGATGGGCGGGAAGCCGCGCCGCATGCCCGGATGGATGTGTTAAGTCTGGAAAGGTTGTCAGCCCAAAGGAGTCCATATTCCCAACATAAGAAACGACAAAAGAAGGGATGAAGCGTATCCGAAGCAGGAGGCGATGACATGCTCATTCAGGCCGTTGCGTCGACTTCGAGGTCCAGTTCGAAAATCAGGAAATGGAGAGTGCGTGGAGAGTGCGAGTTTTCTCTAGATTTTGTATATCGCGAGTCAGAGGAGCGGTTCTCAGTACGGGGAACTATCGTCCTCCAGGCAATATAGGATGAAGTCCGCCCATATTCAGTTACAGCTCCCAGCGCTCTACGAGCGGTGCAGCTGTGTTTGCAGGACTGTCCCAGGCATCCGTGGTGGTTTCGACAAACGAGGTATGAGTTAGATTTGCTGAAGCCGATAGACTACGTGGTGGTCGGGAACAAGTCGGAAGTCATGTATGCGCTTAATTGCCCCAACACAGCCACTTAGGGGCTCTTCGAGCCAAGATGTGGAAGTCTCAGGCAAAAGCAAGAGGGGATCGAATGCCCTTGTGTGCTGGTGCCATAAATTTTAATCCAATTTTATCTCATGTGGCTGGAGTACCCTGAGGTACGTCGGGCTGTCTTAAGCTTGTCGCCCTCAGCCAACCTCACCCGTTAAAGTTAAGAAAAGAATTTATGCATCGGCATGCGTCTGGTGTAATATACAGTACACAGAAATAATTTGGCTTGAAAGGGTTACCGGGTGTGGCACTAATCCAACCAGTATTATTATTACAGACAACATGGGAAGCAAGGTGGGTGATTCAATGATAGGAGGAGCTCTATGCATTCATCTTCTCACTCGGGACAAGAATCAGTCAAAAAGAATGCAATTTGTCTATGCTATATGGTACTAGACTCCAACCAGTATCTTTTGTGGCCAGCGAGAAATTGATGACAGTCGATCAATTCGCCATCACCCTTGATCGACTGTCATCAAAATTGGTGCTGGCGTCCTACTAGGTTCGAGTCTAGTATGGGACTTCCTACTGGAATACAGCCTCTACCATAGTTTATGTAACAAAATCCGCTTTAAAAGATATTTGCGCAATGTCGGAAAGGGAACGGATCGTCCCTAAGCAAGAATGCTCCATCCACATGCACCCCTCGCAAATTTGGGCACAATGTCACATCCAGCTCCAATGTCTCTATCAGAACCTGCCCCGTCCCCGGCCAGCAGAGCCGCAACTCGATGTGCCGCACGCACGGCATGCACCCCAAGAAAAACGTGAGATCCTCGTACGCGATCCCGTCCAGGTGCATCTCGTACAGTCCAAAATGCTCTAGCACAGGGAACTTATCCTGGTCCGCGGGTAGCGCCTCGAAGAAATCGAGCCATATGCGCCCCGTGACGTCGAGCGCCTCGATAAGGAGGTACCGCAAGAAGGGTGTGTGCAGGGCGCAGAAAAATCCGCTGCAATCGTACTCGTTGCTGTCCTCGTCGTTCGGCATGTCGCGCGGCGTCGCACAGAGGTCGCGCAGCACCAGCGCCTGTGCGTGCGAGGGCCGCAGGACCACGTCGTCCTCGGGGAAGTCCATCGGCGGGACGAGCATGTGCTGGATGGAAAGCACCGGCGCAGCGTTTATGAGCCACGGGCTGAGCTGCTCATCCGCCCCGACGATATGGGGGAAGTCCGTGTCGACAGTCAGCTCGCAGAGATTTGGAAAGTGATGGGTTTCGCCCAGCGTTATCCCGTTAAGGCGCACAAATGCCACCGGGTGATTGAGTGGCAACGGGAATACGAGGTGCGACGGTTCCGATGCGGGTGGGTGGACAGGTGGCATGGTGGTGATATTCCAGCTGGTGATATCTAGACTCCTCAGCAGCGAGAACGTCTCCCCGGAAAATGCCTGAAGAATCGTCTTCCACCCGGCCTCGTGCGCCTGGATTCGCAAACTCGAGCAGCGTCCCAGATGCGGACGCACCTCCGCCACCAGGCGGCGAAACTGGCTATACACCGCCGGTGGCTCGTGGAAGATAAGCTCGAGGTCCATGGGACGGTCCCCAGAGCGCCGAAGGACGTTGTGTACGACGCCAATATTCTTGCAATCGGATGTGTTGAGAGATAATCTGCTCCACAGGCCAGAGCTTTTTAGCGCGACCGCCCGCCACCGGTGGCAGACATGGGACGCGCGGACAACGCTCCAGAAGGGAACGGCGTGAAATATCTCCGCGAGCATCATCGTACGGGAGGGTCGAAACTGGGGACATCGTAGTAAATGAAGCCGGAAACTGGCGACGAGTGATGTTAGAGCAGAAGAGAAGAGGTGTGCTGATGTTTGGCGCGGTTTGACTCATGAGCGAATGCTTTGTTTGCGTCACGTGGGCGCGTTTTAATCAAGAATTGGTTTGGAATCGGTGTGGGTTGTAGATTGCCAGAGGTTGAAAACACATGTAAAGCTTCATGGATTTGGAAGTAAAGATTTCCATGTGGGTGGATGACTCGAAGCGTCAACCAAGATTTAGAACCTCACGTCTCGAATATTCAACTTTTTGTGCCGCGTTCTCCGACAACAATAAAGACCTGGATGAGTCTATTTCCTAATAGATTCGCATTTCGACCAGGATCCAAGCGTGCGTCTCCATTACGAAAATATTTTTTAAGCCAGACCTAGACCGTCTGGATTCTCCCGTAGCGCGCCCGACTGAAAGATTAGGACATGGGACGGCGGTAGCGGCCGGGAATGTGTAGGATGCACAAGTTGTAGATTGCCAAAGCATGGAAGTGGAAAACGGGGATGGATTGGGGGGGATATTGGGAACCCCAAAATTTAATTCTTAGCAGAATATATTCGTGTTGAATGTACTGTAGACTTACGTATCGAGTGCCAATTTCTCGAGCTGCCCCATACACCCGAGTAGATAGGACGTAGTTCAGCGTTTCAAACCACGCAGCATCGCCACGCGTTTCATGATTCATTTATTTTTCAGAAAGGCCATAGGAAACTATGTGCCTCAGACCTCCGAGAAAACCGAGTTTTTCCAATCGCATGATTCCCAGGCCAGTTCCAACTCAACTTGTTTAACTCTAACTTCCACGCATCATCGCTTCGTCCCTCACTGGAAGTTATTTATTTTGGGGGTCCACGGATTTATGTAAACCGGGAACTGAAACATTGGGAAGCATTTGGCCATTTGTTGCAAAGCATCCAGTACCCGTGTACATCGGGCATACACAGGACTCGGGTTATTCGGGGTCCAGGCTATTCACTTGGATCATGATCCGTCGAGCCGAATAATTCATATGGTCAATCAGGTTGGAAAAATTATTCTGAGAGAGAAGATGAGTTCAATAACAAGAAGAACGAGAACTGGAATAACTACTAGGTGAATAAGCAAGTCACCCTCCGGTAATCGCAAAAGAATGCAGGTTGACTCACGTAGTACGACGAAATTCGGCTATTATTTGCCACAGGCTAGCTGTTCTGTTGAAACTCAAGGATGCTGTGCAAACTCCGGTGTGGTCTCAGTTAAAAGCTGCTTGAAGGCGCGCGGGGCGCAGCACAGTCAATCCCAATGCTACCTAAACTCACGCTCACTAAACTCTTTTATACGTTGGCCGCAAGTACCCTTGCCGCCCTCGCTATTCTCGTCGCTCTCGTCGCCCACACCTACGACTCAGAGCCTAGTTTCTCGCCGCGGAATCTCACCGTCACCGCCGTGGTGGGCAAAAACGGTATATCTGTTCTCGAGTAAGGGGCACTATTCATTCAGTAGTGCCTTGGCGGGCTTACGATGAACCAGATGCTGGGCTCTAGCTCCTTCTCTTGTCGAGAGCACTCAATCTGGTGTCGTCGGCGCATTGACTTACCCGCACCTGGGGGCTACGACAGCAAATAGCAGTTGGTCCTTCTTTCCCAAGACGGGCAGTGGCGGGTTCCACAACGCCCCTGCTCCCCAGTACGTTTGCCCGGCGCAAATTTCATGATGCTAATCCTCACTCCCCGCCTAAGATACGTCATCGCACTGACCGGCCAAGCCGAGATTTCGTTCCCTTCCGAAGGCCCGAGTAAGGCAAGTCTCAGTAGGAACCACACCTTCAGGGCGGGAGACATCCTCGTCGTTGCCGATACAGCGGACGTCAGCAAGCAAGGACACAAGTGCGTCGACGGGTATTAACTTGCAAGTTATTGCTGACATTCAACGCGACCCCATTCAGCTCCGTCTGGCAGGCGGGAACGAGTTTCCTGCAGCTGCCATTTGCTGGAGGCATACCTCCGCACGTTCTGCTTTATGACGGTGGCTGCAAGCGATCGGACTTGTTACATTAATATTGTCGGCGACTTTCGATAAACAGTATTTTAGTGATAATAAATTTAATTTGGCTTTAATTCACCTTGGTTAAAACTATACACCTTGGCAACGCGCAAAGGCTTATTGGGAATTGTTTCAGACGGTGTTTGCCTCTGAACGAAATTGCAGATAGACGGTCGCATTGGGCTCTTCCCAGATAACGGGCAGTCAGGCGTGAAAGGAAGGAGAAGCATGGATATTGTGATAACCGCCGCGACGCAAGGAGGCGGAATAAGCGGTCCTAAGAAAGAAGTGGGAACAGAAGCAAGGGATCAGATACAGTCAGAATATCCTGAAGCACGAACATTATTTCAAATCTTCGCGAACAGAACGGATGAGATAAATAAGTCTGGTTGTACTGCGAGTGTATTGGCTAGGGGAGAGTCAAGGAAGAGCCACTCATCGCATGCAACTCAACAAGACACCAGCGCGCACATCTACGCATTTCAAGGTGCGACGTAGCGGCAGGCACGGTGTCTTCTTCGCTCACCGTGGGCGACTAGACAAAACACCAGCTCCGCAAGTCACGGCAAGTGCGCCGACGTGGCGCTTGTCTACATGCGCCACTTACCGCGTTGTTCCGAATCCGAGCGAGCGGGATCAGAATCACGGGGCGGGCTGCGGGAATATATGGGGAACGAGATGATGCGAAAATATGCATCAGAGCCAGGACCCCGCACACCCCCTGCCAGAAGCAGTATCGAGCGCTGATGCGAACTAAGAAGCGCGTCGGTGTATCAGCGGATGCCCGAGCCAATGACGGATATCACGAGCATCATTGAGAGGCGCCCCACGTCGTTCCAGAGATAACTGCGCCGCGGACCAACCACAAAGCGCACAGAGTCCGCGCGAGCAGTAGCGTGATACTATGAATGGCGGGCGGAGTCGGGTGGTGTTCGCGCTTGACGTGATGCATGAAACAGCGGCGACGTGATTGGCGGAGGGCAACAACAGTTAGCGCGCGCGTCGCGCAAGATCCGAGCGAAGCAGATGGGCGGGAGAATGTCGGCATCAGTTGTCGCAGCCTCATGTCGCCCGATGATAGGACGAGCTTACGGCGGAGGTAAACAAGGTTTTGGCGCGACTGCCGTGATCAACGAAGCAGCAGTTAGGGCGCAACGGGCGAGGGGCGAATCAGTTGACGTAGAAGATGCGCTACCAGGCCGCGCACACGCCCCGCTGCCAGAAGAAGCCTTACAGAGCAAGTTACGCTGGCAGAGCCTCCGTTAGCGTCGCACCCAGATCTAGAGATACGGTAGACCAGCAGAGGATCACTGTATTAGAAATAGCACCCAAGTAAAGGAGTCCTACGTTTGAGAATTCGTCGAATAAATCACAGAAAGAGATGGAGTAAGCTTGGCTACGATTGGCTTTAGACGCATCAACTAACACAACCACACATCATCCTTCCGAACGTCCATGTCTTTATTTTGCTTTAACGGCGACCTTGGCGAAAATAAATCTGGAGAGGTGGTTATATGCGGCGCTGTCTTGTCGGTCTTGACTCCGTAGAACCTGGACCCGAACTGCCCATGGCCAATTCAAAATCTTGTTTTTCCCGCTAATTTTCTTCTTGCAGATCTCGCTGCTCCTTCACGCGTATGTGACAACTCTTCTCCATGTCCTCATTTATTCAATTCATCACATCATCGACATCATTCTGAGCTGGACTTGTTGCAACCTAGGTAAAGCCCAGAATCTTCTAACCCTTCGCCGTAGATCGTCACCGGAAATATAGCAAGAAATAATCTCACTTACTCCCTCATCGCTTGCTTCAATAGCCTCTGGGATCATGGCGGTGAAGCTTCTGGGTCGTCGCGCGCAGCACCAATGGCAGCTTCAATAATTGTTCTTCCTGTTCGGCACTTCCTGGAATTCAATTCTTTCCATAAACGTCTCCATTACGACTGTCTATTTTTTGAGTTCTTAGCTTCTTGCATTTTGCCCTGGACTTCCTCGACATTTGTGGCCGCTTCCCATAGGCCGCTATGGAGCCAATCACCTAGCTGCTGCTACCCAGTACTTGAAATGGCCGGGGCTTTTCCGATCCCAAATTTTATCAAATTTATTATTCCTCTGACAAAAGTGCTCAGTTTCACTGTGCGCACAAATTTGTCAGAGGGATTTCCATTCAAGTCAAAACTGGATGAGGTCGAAATTTTCTAACTCCCAGATTTGGCCACTAGCGGGGGAAAATACAAGAAATTAGGGCAATGTTCAATTTGGCCACTAAATTTTGGTGGCGGTGCCTAGGTGATGCGCTCCATAGCAGCGCAGTTCTTCCTATTCAAAAATTTTGAGGAACTCAATTCTTTCCATCCGGCATTTGCGGCCGCTTCCCAGTTTTCCTCGGTCAATTCCCGAGAACTCTTGAATGTTCTAACGTGCGAAACCCGGAATCTCCTAAACCTTGGTAAAAACAGCTTGACGAGTGGTCAATATTTTCTCTGCAAACTGTAATTCAATTTTTCTGGCCAACTTTCTGCGGTCTTCTCAGCTTCTGTATTTTTGTCTCTTGCGGAGCCTATATCTTCAACAGCGCTTCTCACATTTACGACGATTGTCGCTTGTAAACTTCCGCTTATCTGCAATGCGGAACATTCTGCCCGTCGCGAGGAATTTTAGCCACGCTGTGAATTCTGCGCGGGATCCTGCCTGGGGTCCGGGAGCTCGGCGGTCAAGCTTCTCGGTCTTCGTGGCGCCAATGGTGGCTGGAGAGAATCCCTCCCTGAACTCTGTGAATATTCTTATTGTCTGCCGTGCTAGCTAGTCCCATTTTCATCATACCCTCTCCCACCGAATTCAATCTCCCAAAGCCAATCACACGCGTACATCCGCCCGCCCACCACCCCTATGTCTCGAAGACGCGATCTCCGCGGACCCAACTACAAAGAACCCGCCCCGCCTGCCCGTCAGCGCGTTCCATTTCAATACCACGCCTCCCCCGCTCCCACGTCGTTCTCAAAATGCACGCGGCGCACCCTCACGGTTCATGCATATTCTTCATTAAGTTTATAGCGGCCCACCGTCTGCTTCCAGCCAATCACCATTTTTGTCCGTAGGCTCCCATGCCCCGTTCCGCATACAATGTACACTGTACCCACACCCACGTGTCACGGAAGCGCAATGTCGATGAATCAATCACGTACACGCCTTGTGCGCGCCTGCCCGTTTTCATCTCTCATCCGCCGCCGGGGTCCCGACGCGTCTCCAATGACCCAAATTTATGTTCACCGCCGGGGTCCGACCCCCCGGACTCCCGCCACATGGCTGCTCGAGCTCTTCTGATTCCAGCGCCATGCCCGAATCCCCGGGGCGCTGCTAGCCTTTTGAAGTAGGTGATAACTTGGTGCGCCGACATGATAATATATCACCGCCCAGCGCTGGCGTCCATGTGTGGCGCGTCGGACGCCGCGTGGCGCCGACCTGGAGACTTTGGAAATTGCGCGGAAATGAAGAGCACCGTGATAACGATTTACTTTTTTTCCGTTTCTGAACGTCATGTGTTGCAAAGGAAGTAGAAGGATGTGATAGGCTTCAAAAAAAAGGGACGAAAACGTAGAGTGGGCAAGAGAAAGATCTATAGTCATTCATGCATGCGACATTACACGAAACCGCATAGGATAGATACACTTTTGACGCGGTCGACCGCGTATTGTATGGTGTCTGTAGTAGGTAGGAGATCAAAAAAAAAAAAAAAGGAAAAAATGCGCGATGTGAAGAAAGAAAGCAAAGCAGCGAAAACAGGAGAGGAGGAAGGCAATCCAATGTCCTCCCGCCGAGGCAACGCGTCTGCGCGCGCCGACCACGGCCGCGCCTCAATCCTCCGACTTCATCCTCCCGCCCCGCCCGCCGGAGCTATTACTATTGCTCGCCGCCTCCGCTGCATCCACGGCCTCCAGCAGATCTGCCTCCGGGTCCCCCCCCTCCGCCTCCCCGTCGCCGTCCGCGTCCGCCCCACCCACGCGCTCCCCCTCCGCATCCGCGTCAATCTCATCCACCTCCTCCGCATCCGCATCCGCCTCCGCGTCCGCGTCAAGGTCGCCCTCGTCCACCTCCATCGGCGAGTGCGTGCGCAACGGCGGCAGCAGCCCCGGCGCATGCGTCGCGTGGTGCTGCGCGGCGGCGACGGGCGTTGGCGCGACGGGGACGGGCGTGAGTCGGCTCTTGATCACGCGGCCCGTCGCTGCGGCGGCGGCACCCCCCTCGACGAGCGAGCTGCGCATGGACGACTCCTGCGGCTGCTCGCGGAAGGGCGCGGTCGCGGACGGAAGGGTGTCGGCGCGGTGCACGGGCGGGGTGCGGTACGGCGAGCCCGCGGGCGTGGAGGGCGCGGTGGTGGCGCCTGGTGCGGCATGCTGGAGCTGCTGCTCGAGGGTTCCGCGCCGCTCGACACGCTTCATCTTTTTTCGACATCTGGGGAAGCGGGTTAGTAAGGGTACAGAGGCGGACAGGATGAGAAGGAAGGGGTAGCTGCGAGACGACAAGCGGGATGTCATAGGAGGAGCACGGCAGCTGGGCGTGCATCCAGGACCGTGATCTAGGCGCCGCCAAGCCTCGTCATTGTCGCTCGCCTTCCCCGCCAGGGAGTAGTGGCACGACGACGAGCGCCGTCAAAGCCACCCGGGCGACAACGAGCGCCCTAGACGTCTCTCCCCACTCCCGATGACCCGCCTGCCCATCTCAAAACAAAACCCCCACTCACCGATCACACACCGTCCCCGGCCCCAGCGGCCCCGGGCCCCACTTCTCCACGCACTTGCCCTCCTGTGCACATTCGTCAGTACGTCGGATCGTAGAGGAGAGGATAACGAATAGGAAGCGGGAGGAGGACGAGAGCGCGTCCTCTCGTGGGGGGTCGACGCCCTCGCGGGCATCGTGTTCGTCACGAGAGAGGTATCCGCCCTTGACGAGAGAGACTGGACGGGGGTGAGCATCGCCGCCCTTACGCACGCACCCCCATCCCGAAGATACATCATCCCGTCAAAGATACACCCGTCGACGACGCATCAGTCAGCATCGACACTGCATCAGAAAGACTGATACCCCACGCCCATCGAGGATGCATCTATCAATGACTGTCGTCGTCGATGTAGTCTATCGCCGACGTCGTATCACAGCATCGACGATACGTCGTATCAGAACAGACTCTCTCCCTCACACCAAAACAGATAATCAAGAACACCACGAACCTTGTACCTTCCCGCCATCCCACACTGCCGGCAGATGCGCTGGTTGGCCGCGTTGGTCGCGGGGAAGGGCTGTGCGGGGAGGCCTGTGTGTACGAGGGTCAGCGCTCAGGCGATGAGATGAAGACGAAGGAGAAGAGAGTGCGAGTGCGGGCATGCATATCCACATCGACGGAATATACGCCCGCGCAAAAGGCGCGAGCGATGCACGCGCCAAAAGCGAGAGAAGCGCGAGAAGGAAACGCCCACTCACCAGCAACAGCAGCGGCATTCGCCACCACCGTCGGCACCGCGCTCGCGCTCGAGGGGTACGCCGGGAACGCCTGTGCTGGGTTTGGCTGCGCAGATGCGTGCAGTTCTGCATAGAGTGGTCAGCGTCGAGTCGCAAGGCAAAACAGAAAGATACTCACCCTTCCCCTTCCCCCCCTTCCCCACATACCCCGCCTCCCTCCCGCCATTACCAGCACCCGCAGCCGCGCCCGCACCAGCCGCGCCCCTCCCCCACTCCGGGCTCCTTCCCGCCCCCGCCCCATGCATCCTCGGACTCCCATTCGTGCTCGCAAGCAACATCTCCTCCAAATCATCGCTCGCCGTGCTCGGCGAGCGCCGATCGTCCAGCGTCCCCCCGCGGCTCGGCGCCCCGCGCGCGCCGTCTCCACCCCCGCCGTCGTGCCTCCCACCCCCGCCGCCGTCGTGTCTTCCGCCCCGCACATCTCCGTCGTGTCTTCCCTCGTGTCGCCCGCTCTCGTGGTGCCGCGCCCCCTCGTGCCGCGAGGAGTCTCGGCGCACCTGGCTCGTGGCCACGCGAAGAAGGAGGAGGCGTCGATGCTCCCCTGCCGCGCGCCGCTGTTTTGTATTTGCTGGTTGTTGGGGTAGCGCGCGGACGAGGCGTAGTGCGGGTGTTGTTGGGGGTGGTACTGCATAGGAAGAGGGTCAGCATCGATGGGTAGAGGGCGAAAGTAGAAGTAAAAGTAAAAGTAAAAGAATGAATGAAAGGAAATAAGAACGAAAAGCGCACGCTGGCGCAGACGGACACCGACGTCAGGTCGGGGGACACATCGCAGCACAACAGGCGCTCCCGTGATGAAAAGAAGAAGAGAAATACACACCTCCCAATCGTCCCCCGTCTTTGCGCGCTTGCTGGGCGGATAGTAGCCTGCTCCCCCGGTGGTGTTTGGGTTTGCAGGGACGCCCGGGCCCGCATGCGCATTCGGGGCAGAGGAAGATGAGGCGGCTGCGGCGACGTCGAGCGACTCGGCGCGTGGGCGGATGCGGCCTGCGGGGAGGGGGAGTTAGATGAGGGAAGAACGAGTGGGACATAGGAAGGGATAAAGGAGGAGATGCGGTGGGAGCAGGACATGAGAACGAGATGGAAAAAAAAGTACGAGGACACGGACGAAACAGACAAGAAAAAGCGACTCACCAACCCCACTCGGCGCCGGCGGTAGCGGCAACGGCAGGCGCCCAAACGTCCCGCGTCTTCCTGGTGCGCCTATCATGCTGCTCCCGCCGATCCCGCCGCCTCCACCCCCCACACCGTGCGCCCCGTTCGGCGGCGGGCCCATCGTGTATAAGCCGCCGCCATAAGAATGGGGTGGCAGCAGCAGAAGACGACGAAGAGGCGTGCCGCTCCCAATACCTTCCCTCGTGCCTCTCCCGCCCGTCGTACCTCTCCCTGCCCCTCCCGCCCCTCGTACCCATATCTCTCAGCCCCATATCTCTCGGCAGCAGCATCAAGCGCAGGTACGTCCAACGCCGGCATCGGCACATCGACCAGGACGACTCTCCCCCCGCCCTCCCGCACAACCCTTGCGAACCCCGCCCTTGCATCCGCCGCGCGCGCGTCCACGAGCTGCATGTACGCGTTGAGCTGCGTAAAGTTACTCTGGATCGCGAGGAGGCGCGCGTGGGACTCGTCGCGGGCCTCTTCGGCGGCGAGGGTGCGGGTGGTGAGGGAGGAGAGGAGGGCGAGGGTTGCGGGGGGGAGGGTTGGCGCGGTGGGCGCGGTGGTGGTGGTGGTCGTCGTGGTGGGTGCAGTGGCATCGACAGCCCCCCGCGTCGCCCTCCTGCCGGGGCATCCCCCAACGTCGCAGCAACAGCGCCATACGCACTCACGAGCCTTTCCGCCTTGTCAGCCCTGCGCCTTGCGACTGCGAGCTCTGCGCGCAGTGCCTCGACGTCGGCGAGCGCGGAGGCGAGGAGCGCGGCGATGGACGCAGGCGGTGCTTGGTATTAGCGGCGGCGGGTGCGGGCGCGGCGTCGGCGGTGGTGTCGTTCGTCGTAGTCGTATCCTTGGTCGGAGTATCTGTGGGTGGCGTCGTCTCCTTGGGTGCTGTGGGTGTTTCTGGAGGCGCCGGCGGTGGCGCAGGCGCGACGTCGGGCATGGCCGTGTCGGTCGGTTCGGGCATCGTTGGAGGGTGGCTGTGATCGATGCGGTGGACGTAGTCGGTGGCGAAAAAGGGCGGGTGGGCGGCGCGATGGATGTGGTAGGAAGGGAACAGCAACTAGGCGGTGAAAAATGGAAATGGAAGGAAGGAAGGCTTGGAAGGGAAGCGCTCGCGTCGGCGCGGCGGCGGCGTCGGCTAGCTAATATTCCTAACGTCACCACCCCCTCGGGTAATCACAAGCCCGGGCGATGTCGACCGACGTGGCAACTACAAACAACTCCTGTGTCGGGGTTAGGCGGGGTGTCCTCCTATAGCGGGGGGAGAAGGGAGGGCGAAACTTGATTCAGGGAAGCAGCCCCGCGCGCCTTATGCCAGCCTCGCTTTGTTTTGTTTGGCCCGCGCAGCGCTTTGCTTACAGAGCTTCTTGCACCCCTGCCGTGCGACGTGCTGTTGTCCATCGAATCCGATACCAACATCTTCTTCGCGCCGCGCGGCGTGATGGGGGGGCAAAATGGCGCCGTGATGCAAGTAGGGGTTTCCACATGCCGTTACTTCGCGGCGCAACGTGGGTGATGGCGCGGGGCTGAACGGAGATAAAGCGCACACTCCCCGGGGTCTTGCACGCGCATCAATCACGCGGCTGCGGAGTTACGTGTAGCAGGAGGTCCAGAGCACGGCGCAGACACGCCGACCGCCGAACCTCCGACGCATGTGCGGCAGATGACTCACGCGGCGAACTGCCCCCCCGCCAAAAACCCGCTTTTTTAGCGAAACAAAAACCCGGACAGACGGAGTGCCGATCGCACAAGACAAAGGACCGCCGCTTTGGGCATAAGAACAAGCTTTTAATTTGAAAAACAACAGAACAACGTCGGCGCCTGCCGGAGCAACTGCGACAACACGCGCCCTGCTTTTGGAATAACCTGGTGTGGCGCCGACGGCCGTTCGGGAATTTAATACGTCGACGGTGGACGCGCGGCGGCCCTCGGGTTATGCCGACGTAGGCGCGCGCGAACCTGTGGCACGCGTGCCCTTGTTCAGCACGCGGACCTGGCGTTGAATTTAATACGTCGTAGGCGCGCGCGCGAGCGTGTGCACCTCAACACACAGGCGTTGTAAGCGCGTGCGACGTCGCATTGCACTAAGCGCGCGCTGCGCATGCCAGCGGAAACTCCAACTAAAGCCGACGCAGGGCGTTGTACCCTTGTACTACTAAGCGCGCGCCGCTTACCCGCCGCGTACAGACGCCGTCGCGGCGATCACGTCCCAATCCACAATCGGCGACCTGCAAGCTGCCCGCGCGTCGCATGATCACTCTTCCCCTCCAACCCGCATCTTTGCCGCATCCATGGTGCATCGTGCAAAGTGCAAGCTGTCGTCCCGCGTGGGCCCGCTGTGTGTGGGAATTTCATTTTGGAGGTGGAGTGGACGGAGCCTCTAAAATTTTCACGTTGGTAAAGATCGCAGTGTCGTCAACGAAGCAACTCAAAAATATATTCCCTCGCCAACTCCGCCGGTCCCAGCGATAGAATGCAGCGCATAAATCTCGCCTAAGAAACAAGGTAGGAAGCGTCGGTGGTGCACGGTGCATGCAGTCCTTCTGTGCGCCGCATACGAGTATTCATACGTGAGACTGATTGGGGTTCGACTCCCCGCCGACGCCTGGTTTCCATTTTTTGCTCCCACTCCAACTCCGTTTTCATTTAGAATCAGATACCGAGGTCCGCGCGGGTGCAACGCATGAATATGTATGACCTTTGGCTAACTTGGCCAGAATAAATCCGGGATACAAATAAGGGTAGAAAGCGTCGGTGGTGCACGGTGCACACGGTCCTTCTGTGACGAAAGAAAAAACGGTGAGACTGACCGAGGTTCGACTCCCCGCTGACGCATTGAGGGTAGAAATGATTGCTTTTTTTCTGCGTTCCTTTGATCCTTTTATTCCTCGTGTGCAAGCTCACAAAGGAAAAAAGACATTATTCATGAGATATAAACTGGGTACTGCATTTTTCCATCGTCCATATACGTCTGCTCAAATTTAAATCGAGAAATTATTCGTCCCCAAATCAAGCGCATACATTCACGATCACAAGAAGAGAATCAAGCGTCGGTGGTGCACGGTGCATGCAGTCCTTATGTGCGCCGCATACAAAGATGGGAGACTGACTGGGGTTCGACTCCCCCCGACACACTTAGGGGAAACAGTTGGTTTTTTTTTCTTCTTCGCTGTATTCGTTTGATCTATTCGTTCCTCCTGTACAAGCTCACGAAGTAAAAGGCATGACGAACGGAGTATATGAACTGCGTATTGCATTTTCCCTCCGTCCATATACGCCTGTTCAAATTCAAATCGAGAAATTATTCGTCCCGAAATCAAGCGCATACATTCACGACCACAAGAAGGGAATCAAGCGTCGGTGGTGCACGGTGCACGCAGTCCTCTGTCCAGATGACGACAAGAAAAGTGTGAGGCGGACCGGGGTTCGACTCCCCGCCGACGCATTGAGATTGAAAGTAATTGCTTTTTTTCTGCGTTGCTCCTTCATCGTGGAACCGAATATTAGGTATTGCAGTTCTGTTTTTTCCCCCTCCACCATATTATAATCACTTGCGCTTCCATTAATATTGGGAGCGCGAGTGATTATAATTAATGTTATTTCATTTTCTAGTGGAATCAAGCGTATAAATTACCTATTTTAAAGAGGGGAAAAAACGTCAGTGGTGCACAGCGCACACGATTGAGAGGTGAGACTGACCGGGGTTAGACTCCCTGCCGATGCATCTGAATCCTGAATTGCACTTTTGCCTGCCACTCTTCCATTTTTCGCTTAAATTCAGGCACGCATGCCTCGCTACGCGAGACATATGCCTATGTACCGACTAACTTCTACTCGCCCATGTTTGGCTAATAATGCAGAATATGTTCCTCAGCCGAGGCGCAGAATTTTCTTCCTGACCTCGGCTCGAATTGTGCTGTATAAATTAAGCCTACAAAATAAAGCAGAATGCGTCGGTGGCGCACGGCGAACATAGTCCATTCATTCCAACAGACAGAGTCTTACAAAAAGTATACGACTGCACGGGGTTCGACTCCCCGCCGACGCGTACCACCACCGGCTCCATTTTTTGAAACGCTTTCTGAACCGCATTATTTCATTTCTGTCCTGAAACTTGAAGCTTGAAGATGCAAGTCAACAGTTTGGCTCCTGTGTTGCCAGAGACTATTTTACATTTAATTCTAGTGCCACCGGAATTTAATTGAAGCAATGCAGGCCCTCGGATTTATCATTCTGCCCGAATTTCGTTCCCGACTTTGGTCGAACACACAGGCGCCGCATTTTGCAAAAACGAACAAATGCCGCATTTTGGACGAGCGCTGCCTTTTTTTAACAAATGGCAATTGTAACAAGCGCCTATGCGCCCCCAAACTCAAAGCGGGCTAGTGTGGCGGTGGGGAAATTAATACGTCGACGGCGGACGTGCGGCGGCCCTTGGAAAACGCCGTCGTAGGCGCGCACGCGTCGTCAGCGAGTAGACCTTAACAGCAGGCACATCGCATTGTACTAAGCGCGCACTGCGGACCTCGACGCAGAAGTCTAAATAAAGCCGACGTACGCGCGCGGGCTTTGTACCTTGTAAGTGCGCGCCGCTTCTCCGCCGCGTATGTACATGGAAGATGCCGCGCGGGGATCACGTCCAATCTAATCCACATGTGCGACCTGCAAACTGCCCGCACGTCGATCACACATCCTCCATCCCGCATCTTTGCCGCATCCGTTGCATCGTGCAAGCTGTCGTCGCGGGCGGGCATCCCGCTGTGTGTGGGAATTTTACTTGAATTCTGTGACGGAGCATCTACAATTTTTACGTTCAGCAGGGGTGGTAAGGATCGCAGTGTTTCAATGAAGAACTGAAAAAAAATTCCCGAAATCAAGCGCATAAAGTAAAGCCCCAGAAGAACGGTGGGAAGCGTCGGTAGTGCACGGTGCAGATCCAGGGGCATTGGAACCCAAGGATGCACAACACAGTGGAGATTCACAAGTAGGCCATGGGCAGAGACTATTAGGAAATATGAGAATATGATTCCGGCACGTCCTTCTGTGCCCCCGTATTATTCACACGTGAGAGTGATTAGTTCGACTCCCCGCCGACACATTTTCCCCCGATGGTGATAAGAGAAAGAGGAGAGTCAACTTTTTGGCGTAAAAAAATGGCGTGGCCCGGCGCCAATTGGCTTTTTTGGCGTGGGCGTGGGCGTTTGGTGGGACAAGCCGATTTGCTCACGCCTATCAAAGCCCACGCCAATTTGTCGGCATGGCTCGCCAAGATCAATTTGATCCGGAGAGCGAAATAAAAGCATGTAGCCAGGATTATACCTCTGGAGGCACCTTCTAAAGGTTTATAGCATCCTGTTACTTGAAGATGCACGAGCTCAAAGCACTAATCCTGTGGTAAATTGCATATTTGTCCTAATTTGACATTCCACCGGCGCAGAATCCACTGAGTCACTGGCTTGTCTTGAGATGTGAGGAGTAGGGATATTCAATAGGCACTGTATACAATGGGAGAGAGAAAACACAATAATTGTTCGTGCTATGTCAAAAGATAGCTACGTATGAGCTATAATTGGCGCCATGCCGCTCCTTTTCGTGGAAAATTAGAATATACCTCCCGTTGCCAGTCAACGTAATCCAAGACCGTGCATTTGGAGTGCTTTAACTTGCTGAGTGTCCTCTGCTTGGGTTTCAGGACACTTGGCATAGATTTAAAACTCAATTCAAACTCCGAAGTGCGCAAGCCATTTTGTCCTGATGGCATCAACGCCCAACTTGGCCCACCAACGTCAATTTCAATATTTCACTATAATAAAAAGCTGCCATTCCCCCAAATTGTATGTTACCAGTCTCTAATGAATACCTCCTGTGAACATTAAGGGCTGGTATCATCATTTCCATGGTTTTGAGACTCAACTTTTTGGTTTGCAAAACGCAACAAACAGCTTGCGCCCGCGCCAATTAGCTTGCCCACACGAAAAATCCATTGGGCACGGGCATGTGACGGTTTGGCGGGACAAGCCAATTTGCTCACCCCCGTCAAAGCCCATGCCGCTGTATCGGCTTGGCCCGCCAGCATCAAGTTTGACAATTAGCTGTGGGGAGTTCTGCCATGCCCCCAAATTGTGTTACAGAATGTCTGGGTGCAACCTTCGGCGAATACTACGGAACTAGCACCACTATCTCGGTCATAATTGAATATTTTCATGAGAACTGAAATGTAAAGCCCACCCAAGCCGATATCAGTGGCTCTTTCGCCTCAAACCTGTCTCAGGTGTCTGAGATTCCGGTCTGTCAAAAGAGTACCCAACAGGCTCAAATATTTAGTGCTTCTCAACGAGTTTAATACGCGTTCGCAGAGCCGCATTTGAGGCATATAGGGAGAGTCTTACGGTGCGTAGAATTCATAACCTGATTATATTCCTGCTTTGCAATTTACATTCGGCCAATGTTCAGGATCCTAGGCATTACGGAGTTCAAACACACCCGTGAAAGATTAACAGTTTCTGGATGTAAGTCAATTTACTGCAGTTCAAATTTACCTCGCGCAGTGCGTTGATATGTCTTGAGACTGCGCAACCAAATGCAATATACTTTTCAACTACTCAAGAGACAGGCGCGAATGTCGGCTTTTGCTGAAATTTAACCGGCTCAGTTTAGGTCGCTCGGCACACAAAGTTTACAAGTCTCCATGTCAGTCAATGCACTGACTTCATAATAGAGAGTTTGCACAGCAGCCACTCAAGCCATTCTGATCGCTGTTTTGCATTGCGCAAAATGATGGCTTGTGGCTTCGATGGCTTGGGTATCTACACTTGTTGTTGGTGCAATTCAGTCACTTACGAGTCATAAACACCATGGTCGGGTGCTAGGGCCCTCCACCACTGCCTACAGGCCGTTGGAGCCCAGCCACAAAACATTTCAATGTACACTTTATGCCGACCTACGCAGGACTGTATTTGGTGCGCATTCTGAAAAACATGCGTGGGAACGCTTGGGTCTCCGTGTGATTGATGGCAATCTCAAACTGCGCATCGGCCTGCCCTGGTGCTCCCAGCGGGGTTGTCAAATAGAAAAACCATGGGGTTCCTCTGATTGCAGGGGTTTCTATTGGAAACCAGGTTTCCAAATAGAATTATCCCTCTAGCTGAAGTAAGACCAGAGTATAGACGAGATAGAATCTACTGTACAGGATTCTATCTACTGTCTTATATCCTACAATCAGTTTCCACGTCACTGAAATCGATCGTCCTCCTATTTGCCCGTATCGTAGTATCCCTCCTATATGCCTTCTCCATATTAGTTGTGCTCGACAACCGTTGTTGTGAGATGGATATATTTTGGGGTTCTGCCCAAAATATATCCCGCAATTGAAAAAAGGATAGGGGTTTAGTCGTGAACGCACTTGTTTCATGACAGAGAGGGAATTTTTAAAATATCATATTTTGTATCTCCTGGCACTTGAGGCTCACTTTGGTGTAAATGAGTGCTAGTTGGTTCAGTTTTGATCGGACTGAGCTGAAACCTAGTTAGATAATTCGTACTAATTCATACACAATTAGTGATAGAGAGGGAATTTTAAAAACATCATGTTTTGTATCTCCTGGCACTTGAGGCTCACTTCAGTGCAAATGAACGCTAGTTGGTTCAGTTCTTGTCGAAACGACCTGATTTTTTAATACTAGGTACTTCGACATGTAAGGCGCAATATTATGGAGTCAAAAGTACTGTTATTTCTCACCTGCCTTGTCCCTACCCCGTTTGATGGTGTTCTGTACTGCCAAGACAGAATTTGCGATAATTTCCTGATTTTCAAAGCAGAGAAAGTGATTCAGAGTGTTGTATGGCACCCTTAAATACTTAGCCCTCATCGAGTCCCAAAAAACGCGTCTTATACGAGGTATTTGGGTCGCGTCGCGTCTATTTACAGTTGCCATCATGTCACGACTTCCCGTGATTTCATCAGTCCTGACTTGTCACTCGACGCGCGCACTTCAATCCTTTCTATATGGTAGGGACTCTCTCAAGTTCCTCATTGTGATTATCTGACGCTCATCCCAGGCGCTTATTCTGTGCTGTTTTTCACGACGACATGGATGATTTTGAGCAGAGCACCTCTTCAAAGAACCATGATGGGCATATCGCTGCTGATGTTCGTCGTTGCTACGATGGTATGGTCCTTGACGCTTCCACGCCCTTGAGAAACTATGCTGAACCATGAGGAACACCATGTCGCAGTCTACTTCACCAGCATCATCAAGGCCTTTATCATCTTCGCTGGTGCGACTGGCGGCCCCGCAGTCTTCTTCAATCGGCTGGCCGAGTTCACACAGATGTTCGGTAGCACACTCTATGTTATTCAGACTCTGGTTGGCGATGCGTTGGTCGTAAGTATTCTCTCGCAAATGTAGTGCAGTTAACCACCTAACAGTGACGTCTAGTTGTATCGATGCTACCTGGTCTGGGAACGTAAACTCTGGGTTATCGCATTTCCGTTTGCGCTGCTCCTTGGGAGCACCGGTACGCCCATCTACTTGGTACTTCTTCGTGTTGGCTGATGTTTACTACAGCTACGGGGATCGGGATCCTGTGGGCCTTCGATAAAGTTGGCAAAGCCGAGATATTTGCGGAGGAGCTCTCTCACCGAATCACCTCATTCTTCTCCATGTCATTCGCCACGAACGTCATATGCACGGCCCTCGTCGCGTATCGCGTGTGGGCCATCAACAGAAAGCATGTCTCGTTCCGCGGTCGGAAGCTTCGGTCTCTCATGCTCCTCATCGTAGAATCGGGCCCAATATACAGCGCCACCCTCATGGTGCTTCTTATTTTGTACAACGTGGACTCGTGGTTCCAGTAACCTCCCGCCTTTTCGCTATAGTATGCCGCCTATCACTGTACACAAGATATGTGGTTCTTGACGCCGTGTCCCCCATAGTTGTGAGTTTCAAGCAGGATCTTGTTTTGATGCCACGGCTCGTACAGGGCATCGTCTTCTCCGTTATAATACTGCGTATCGCGCTCGGAATATCGACGGAAGATGGAGAAACGGCACTTATTGGCGCAGAAGATATACGGATGTCGCGGATGCCATCCACAGGGAGCAATCATAAAGTACACACGTTTGATCATGATGTTGTCTGAGTGAATGGCATTTGTATGAAGCTGAAAACATAAATAACATTTCTGGCATGAATGAACGGAGCTACTCTGCACAATAATTGACATGGTAAACAAGAGACTCGGTATAAATAACAATCCAGCGTCTTAGACAATATCGTGCGTGGTCTCGATTTGAGACTCTTGTTGCTGTTAATCAAACCAATGAGCCAAGATTTCGCAGAAAAGTACACTGCTTCACCTTTTCCTTCCCGAAAGTCGTCTGTTGGCTGTTCTCTGGTTCATACATTCCGACGGAGGCCATTTCGGTCTCAGTTCCGGTCGGACCACCTTGCTTAGTAAACAGTATCTGCGTCACGACGCTACCTCTTGTATTGTCCGATGACCCGTTGTGGGGGGTCCTGCGCAAGCTGCCGTTTGTATACGTATGCTGTCCGTTAATTGTCGTGAGCCCCAATCCAATCCGCACGATTATCATTGAGAACACAAGGCCCTATGTACAGTGAGTATCGACTTGAGATGAGAGTTAGTGTGACGGCACTTACAACGATAGGCGATACCTTCAATTTTTCAAATCAAGGCTCAATGAGTGTGGTGACGGATACAGAGGGTGTGCTCAACGTACCGCATCGAGGAGGACATATCTTGAGCGGGAAGTCAGTATTATGACCGCCGAACGAACAGACGACCGGAGCTACTGACTGGAACCAGGACTCCGTCTTGTACAGAATCAGAAGAGTCATCAGCGTCCCTGAGTAGATTGCTCCAGACTCGATGACCAACAGAATAATGGGATTGAAGCTGTGATTCACGCCGAAATCCTTGACTTGCCGATTAATGTCCCATAGTCGGAATGCGACCAAACCTGTGAAATAGGATCAGTAGCTACACAGAAGAAGGCAATATAACCAACCCACCGGTACAGATAATATTGGTTGCGAGAGTGACTGAAAAGAATGACAGGATCCAGTGTTGCAATTGAACAACGAAGATTTCGGCTTCGGGCACGACCACTGCAAATGAATACAGTATTCCCACACCAGCGGCTAGCCGACGCATATAGTGAGCGGGAGTACCGACACATGCGACCGGATGTTACATACTTGCACTTCCCAGTAGAAGAATAAATGGAAACGCGACAACTTGCCACTGCCTTCCCCACACAAGGTAACATCTGTAAAGCTGTAGAGACACTTAGCCCAAGGTCTTCCATAATAGCTATGGAAAGCTTACCACCACACTGTCTCCCACCAATGTTTGCGTCACGTAAATGGCGCTTCCAAATACCTGCGTAAATTCGGAGAGCTTGTTGAAGTACGCGGGTGTACCGCCAGGCTCGTCCTTGTAAATAATGAAAGCTCTCAAGATGCGGGTGTAATTGACCCCAATGTGCTGCGTGAAAGTCACTGGTCAGAACCCAGTTTCTGAAATGCAAGAAAGAAAGAAGAATCAGCACACCATCGTTGCCAACACAAACATAACAATGGAGAATCCAAGCATGGGTTTGATTCACTGGCTCATGCTTCGGTCGCTTGTACAGAAGCACCCAGCAGGTAAGGATGAAAACGAACTGTGTAGGCTCCTGCGCAACAATGAGCGGGCGCCTAACGCAGTAGTTCGAGCACCACATACCGTACAACAAGGTCTGGATGAAGATCGACACGAGTTTGGACTGAGTAAGGGTAAATCAACTGGCGACGCGAAAATAAACGAGACCGGCCTCATCTGGGGGGAAAGCCATGTTGCAGCCTGAATTTTTGCGAGACGGGAGGTGCGCAGCATAAGTACCACACACATTAACGAACGCAGACCAAACTAGGAAACAACTTCACTCAAGGCCTGGGAGAGCTGCACGACGAGCAGGGGAAACAACAGCGGGAAGACATCAGACAAATTGCATAGGAACGAATCCTTGGGTCTGGTCTCGGTAGCGGTGTTTGTGAGCATCAAATTCCCATAATAGGGATGACCCCAATAGAGAAGCAATCCGATTTGGTTGATCAGATGCATATCAGACATTTCGGAAATTTCCGGGCCTTGATCAATATAGCCGGCACATCTCGCTTTATTGCAATCTCGCTCAATACCTGACCTATGGTCTAGATCTAACCACAAAATATTTGCATTATGTGTCTAGTTAATATCCAAATGACTCAACAAATTTAAATCTACATTCTCCATTCAGAATCTTGTTACATGCTCAGAAATTTATGTGCTACATATTCAACCTGACACGGATTTTTACAATATCGCTTTCGAGTGCCACCTTCACACTCATCCTTGCCGCACTTCCGGCATATTTTTCTAGCCTTATTTGAGACTACAAAGGGACCAAATTCAGGTGCACGTCTGGAGGATGTGTTGGGGTGGAACTGGAGGATGCTAAGGGCAAGTTCATTGCCACAAAAACAATTTTCTCCAAAGTTGTTGGCAAATGTGTATAACTCGGTCTATTTTCAGGCTGTGATTCTGCACGAAATTCTCCGCCCATTCTCTGGGGTCCCAGTTTGAGAGGTGAGAGTTGAGAAAGTGCACTCTCAAGAGAGTAGGTGCCAATTGGGCCAGATCAATGTTTGACAATGTTTGGATGTTTGGCACGCTCATGGGATGAAAATATTGGTTCCTCCACTGTTTCGGGTGGGGATTAGTTAGATATTTGTCCTGGAATAGCTTACAATAAATGACTGGGATACTATAAACACTGAAATCTCCCCTTTCTCTTTCTTTTCTTCTTTCCTTTTGTGGTTATTTATTAATTATTAATTTATTATTCAGTGCCCAACGGGCGCCACAAACACCGTTACCGAGCCTTGGGTCTCTGGAAATGTCAGACGCAATCACTGCGTTGAGGCCCCAAATAGACTCACTCTGCCGAGGTCTGCCGACCGCGGGCTGCCCGAGTCGACCGACCTGGTCTGGGCCCCATCACGTCTAGACCAGGTCGGTCTACTCGGGTAAACTCAGGTAGTCCGCCGTCGCCCAATGCCGGCTGAGTTGGTCTATTTGGGGCCGGAACGCAGTGAATGAGAAGACGGAATCCGAGGAGTAAGACAATCCAAGCTTGGGCGATGAGAGCTAGGACACAGTCGACGGATTTGAGGGTAAATGGTCCCCAGATGTTGCTTACGAGTTCCTGAAATGGCTCTTGTCGATGCGTAAGTCGTGATACCTCTAGCAAAATTCGTTACTGATGTAATGGCGCTGGGCGACACACACCCGCGATACGTAGCAGCAACGCTGTACTTACTCCCCGCCTAGTTATTTTATTGGTACCTGCAATTTGGCAAACTCCGAAATCACATCTCCCCGTGGAATCCGTGAGACGGACATGCTCCGCTCACAGCGGTAAAATGGGTTGGTGTCCGTAGCATACATTTGACGTCGTACTAGGCCCCGCTATGTTCCTTAATGGGACCGCTGCGGTTAAAATATTACTTCCTTCCTTCCATCCACGACGTACAGTGATGCCTCGCGCCCAAAACGGGTACTTGGATCCACGAAATGCCGTCGGGTGAGTAATGAGAATAAGAAGGCATCTGTAAATGGCAAAAATTGACACAAGCGCTTGCTCGACGTGTCATTGGCCGTTGATTGGCCGCAGGCAGCTTTCCTCGCACTCAATGCATTCTTCCCATGTTACATACTCAATGAGCCATCACCCCCGCCCTCAACCATGCTCCAGCCAAGCTGTTCATATGTCCACCCAAAGCACGAGCCTCCCAAGTCAGATGAGTGAAAACCGCAGATGCTGCGGTGCATGCCGGGCTTCTCGTGGAGCCTATCAAGAACTAACATCTCTTCGACAGAGAGATATATGAGCTGCAGTAACACATATCTCGTGAGCGGCAGTCAGAATGGAAGTTCGCCAACCCACTGTCATGTTCTCTCTGAGACGCTCATGGTTTGACGTCTTTGGGATAACAATTGTGCCTCGCTGAACCCCCCAGCTCAGTATAACCTGTGGACCAGTGACGCCGTGGGCATCAGCAATTCGCATGACATCTGGGTGGGAAGAGAATTTGTTCTTGCCAACGGGACTGTACGCGGTCAGAATGATTCCACGGGCTCGACAGAAGGCAAGGAGGGAATGCTGCGGGAGCAGAGGATGCATCTCCACTTGATTAACGGCCGGCACTATGCGGGCATTTACCAGCAAGATCGACAATGTCTTTTCGCTGAAGTTGGATACGCCGATGCTCCTAACGCGACCTAGGACAGCTTGAGCGGAAAACAAGAACATGCTATAATCCGAATTACCTGAATCTATAAGTTTCTCCATGGATCTCCATGTATCGCCGATTGTAGGACTTTCTGAAGGCTGTAGGACTCTTCCTGGAGATAAATAAGAGAACCGACAGGGATCATCAGAAGGAGAAGAACCTGATATAACAGCCTGAGGCCTTGCAGCGCGCTCTCAGTCGATCAATCGCGTTGGAAAAACGGAGCTCACCAGTGTATGAGGTAAAGGTCTATATAATTGACGCCAAGCTTAGCAAGACTCTTGTTTAGCGCGTCGGAAACGCGTCCATGGTCACATTGGCTGTATGGAATGAGCAGAAATCACCGACCGAGACGAGACGAGTTACGTACTCGAGCTTCGTGGTGATGAAGAGGTCTTCCCTGGGAACACCGGATTCACGGATTGCTAAACCGACAGACTCCTCGTTGCCTGCTCATCATGGTCATGATCAACAGATAGAAGTCGCAGCAAAAGGTATACCGTAGTTGCTAGCCTGAGAGTCAATGTTTAGGATTAGGCTTGGATTCCATATATTGAATATCTGTACCGTGTCAATGTGTCTATACCCGATCTTCAAGGCCTCTTTGACCATGGCGTAGCAGTCGGCACTAGCAACGCTAAGTCCCATCCAGCAACTAAATCATCAGAGGGTCAGAGTGTGGCGCGGCATACTGAATTCTAGACAGACCCGACGCCGACTGAAGGCATGAATAGGCCATTATTGAGCTTCAAGGCCATCTAAGTTGCATCTAAGTATGAGAGGCGAGGATAAACGAACTGAACTGAGATGACTGTTGGGTGGCCCCCGATTATCATTCTCCCGAAACTCGTTTCCACGCCACCCTGACTCACTGCGTTCCCTGGGCACCGAGGCAATGGTCTGCGGCCCTGTGCTGAGGTGTGCGGAGAGCCCGAGGCAGGGCACGTGGCGATGACGGCGGCATATCTCGGCAGACCTCGGCACAGCTTGTGCGTCCCTGTGCTGCGCCCTGCCGCCATCAGCCCAAAGTTATGCCAAACAGCCACAACGCCTCACTCAAGATGCGGTTTTTTTTCACTAGCATGGATTTCAGTGCCGCACGGACCTTCTCTGGCCACAAACGGTGTCAAACGGAGCTTCGAATAGGGAGATACATTTGCAGATCTCGGCACACCTCGGCAGAGCCTGTGCCTCGACGCCCAGGGAACGCAGTGACTCGGGGAACTCGGAAGGAAGGAAGGAAGGAAGTAATGTTTTAACCGCAGCGGTCCCATTAAGGAACATAGCAGGGCCCGGTACTACATACACGACATCAAATGTATGCTACGGACACCAACCCATTTTACCGCTGTGACCGGAGCATGTCCGTCCACGGATTCCACGGGGAGATGTGATTTCGGAGTTTTCAGGTGCCAAAAATTGCTACGGGGATCCGCGCGCTGCCATTGGGCGGCGGAGCCGCCGTGTAGCAATGTGGCGGAATGGGGCTGCGGCGTCCCGTCTCCTCACACGACGAATTCGAGCTCTGTTAAGCGGAAGCCATCAATTGATCACAACTTTTCCGACACAACGCCGACACGTGAGAATATTCTCACCATCTCTCTTTAAAACACTCATGGTGTAGCGGACTAAAATAATCACCATACCGCTCTATCGTTGACGGCGATGTCGGAACCCTCCAAAAATCCCACAATCTTGGAAAAGATCTATGCTCAGCGACGGCTTGACGTCGACCAGGCAAAGGCAACGCCTGGAACGAGCTTCGAGGACATAAACACATATCTCGCGATGGGCTTGGCCCCAAAGCTCATCCCCCTCGTTCCGCGTCTGAAAACCAATCCTTCGTCATCCAGCACCAATCCCTCTCTCTCGCTCATGGCCTGAAATCAAACGCGCCAGTCCGTCCAAGGGCGCAATCGCGATGGACACGAACCCTGCCCAACAGGCGCTCAAATACGCCGAGGCAGGCGCTTCTGTCATCTCAGTCCTTACCGAGCCGACCTGGTTCAAAGGATCTCTCCTTGACATGCGCCTCGTCAGGCAGGCTGTTGATCAGACACCAAATCGCCCTGCCATCTTGCGCAAGGAGTTCATCTTTGAAGAGTATCAAATCGCAGAAGCCCGGCTGCATGGCGCCGACACCGTGCTGCTGATTGTGGCCATGTTGACCCATGAGCAGCTGACGGCGCTCTACAAGTACTCGTGCTCCTTGGGTATGGAACCGTTGGTTGAGGTGAACAACCAGACAGAGATGATGAGAGCATTGGAGCTCGGGGCAAAGGTCATTGGCGTCAATAACAGGAACTTGCATTCCTTCGAGGTCGATCTGGGGACAACAACCAAACTAGTTGATCTGGTGAAGGAGAAGGATGTCATTCTGTGTGCATTGTCGGGTATCTCGGGGCCCCAGGACGTGCGCGTCTACAAAGAGCAGAGTGTCCATGCTGTCCTTGTGGGAGAAGCGTTGATGCGAGCTCAGGACACCACGACGTTTATTCGAGAGTTGTTGGAATGGCCAGCTTGATGTGTGAAGAGATTTGATACGTTCTCTGTACGATAATAGTTGTATCGACTCCAATGGGGGCAAATAAATTGCGGTACTGGAAGTGATGCTGTAGTACTTAACAATTAGGTATGAAGGTGAGGCTACTTTAGCTTGAAGTAAGTAGCGTATTCACCAAGGCAACCTAATCCTATTCGTCAATAACGAACGCGTCGGCCGTTCCCACGATTGGCTTCCATACGCCACGGTGACAAGGTTGTGGATGGTCTACTGATGATGCATGCATCACTGACTTGCCGAGTATCTGTTATCCCGACCCCAAATGAAGCTCAGCGGTGTCAGTGAAGTGCATCTTGCCGAGAGTTGACAGCAATCTCAATGGATTTAAGACAGCTGACCCTGCTTCCTGGAATAATTTAGTGTATAAACTTGTAAACTTGAGTCGTGTGGGGCAGGCCAAATAGAGGGCAGTTCGAGCGGCTGTGAATCAGCGTCTGGGTGAGCGGACTGCGATGAAAGTTGTGTGAGTCTCAGGCATGCTGGTGGCTGAATGAGATCCAAAATGCGAAAACTCGCTTCAATGTCAGGGAACAGTTCCCGCCGTGACGGCAAACGACTAGTAAAAGAACTAACATTTAAAACACTGGTTACGAGTACTTATGTTTACATATGTTATCGTTTCTTTCAAATCTCAGGGCACCCAAAATCGATCACTTTTTTACTAGTTTCCGATTTCGTTGAGGACTCCTTTAGTGGCTGTGTGTAGTCTTTATACGATTTCTATTAGTTGAAAACATATGAAAAATAGCGGATGTGCCTTTGTTCATATTTGGTTAATTGTTCGTATTTACATACTCGGGGAAAAATACCCCCTACTCGGTGAAAAATCATTACTTGCACAAACAATGGCAAAAAAAAATTTTGTAGTCACCGTCATCCTTCAGAATTCTCCCTCCCCCTTTCGGACTGGAAGAAAATGAAACGATGATGAACCGGTGTCTAGATGCAATGGAGCGCAACTTTTTTGTATGGCATATTTATGCTGTTTTCAGTACTCAATATTGTGTAACAGCATATGATATACTTAGAATTGTGGTTGCAATGTTTATCGCGGGAAATGGGGGTGCGGGGCATGGTGTTTGGCCTTGATTGGCTGCAGAGGCTGCATTTTGTTTGGCTCCGTTCATGTAAATACACAATGATAGCTTGGCATTTAGTGGTCGCCATTTGGTTAATTGCATCTGTGGCTGGTAAACTTCAATAGGGTACAAAATGAGATTCATGTACAATATTTAACCGCTGAGCGAAGCGCTCAAACGGCGGGGCCGTTTTCGGCGGAACATAGACTGTTACATTAGATAAAAAGCTACGAAATGTAGCGGCTGTGTGCTTGTTCGTATCAATTAACTCGGGTGAAAAAAAAAGGAGCTACTCGGAGAAAAAACATCATATGCATAAACATTGGTTAAAAAGTTTTTTTGTCATTGCTTTAGTCGGGCATTGCCGAATATCGGTTAATGCCGGACGTTTATTGCGTGACTAATTGTAGTGTACGATTTTGGCCTAAGGATATGAGTGCTTAATTTTATGCAACACATATGTGCCTAGAATCAAAACAGACCCTCGTGGACTGAATCCGAACATCTCTGCTATACATCACCACAATATTGCAGCCTCTGGCACACATCACCAAATTATCGCACCCTCTTCTGCCACACAACACCATACACAGCTCCGTCCGACTTTAATCAGTGAATCAATATTTGTTGGGATTTATTTTGAGGTGCAGAAGAGTTAATGGGCTTTCAAGGACTGCACTGTTGAACCAGGAAAATAAGCCCACTGGAAGAAAAGGGTATCGAGGTCGGAGCCTTGTAACAGGAGCACAAACGGAGCACAGACATAAAGGGGTGGGAGACAGCAAGCTGCACAAGCGGCCATGAAGAGTTGAGAGCGGAGGCTTCCATGGAGATGCCAGCAGTGCAGCAATGAAGCAATGAAGGAGGTCGCAAGAGCAGACACAAAATTCGCGCCTTGATCGCAACTTTATTTGAGATAAGATTAGATGACAAACATTAATCACATGCATATAGTAAACAAGGCACCGTAGACATCTAGCCTGCATCGACCAACGGCACGGGTGAGTTTAGCCGCAGTTGAGGCTTCGGACCGTCAGCGTGCATTATAAAGAGGAATAATGCGCACCATTGGACTTCCTCAGCGCACTCTGATATACGATGTCCTAGTTTTCCGCAACCGTAGCTACATTTCAAAAAAGCTATCAGTGTTGGTCAGAAGCATATGCCGTGAAGCCCGACTGGCGCCCTAGCAGATGGGCAGGCGGCTCTCTATAGTAATAACCATACTAATTCAACTCGGAGAAAAGATTACTGAACTGCATACAGGCGCACCAGATGGTCTGTTGCACCACACATTGCACAACGTGTGTCGCGTTTTGCAGTGATTCGCCATGTGGCCTTCCATTCCACCTGGTAAATGGCCCTGTTAATAAGAAGATCAGCAGACAGAGTGTAAATATCACAGTTGTAGCTGGATTTATACAGAAAAATCCTGTAAGCTGGGCTGAAGGTGGGACTAAGAGACCCGTGGGTGTGCCGGCTTGTGCGGCAACACATGGATAAGAAGTGAGTTCAAAGTGATGATACATTCCATGTTTGGATGTGTTTGACACCACGGCGCGGGATGCCGGGCAATGCGCAACATCTTCTTTCTTTCTTCTTTTTCTTTTCCGTTTTGCTTATTCTGATTATTTGGATTTTGTTACAAAAAAAAAAAAGTAAGTACGAGTTGCATGCCGGGCGAAGCCACGGCCCTTTACCCCAAGTATTTGCATGTGATGCAATATGGGGAGTATTCAGGCAAAATGAGAGAGGCGGCGAAGATTGATCTGTCCGGTCAAAACAGGGCGATGAATAGGATAATGGAATGCATAACACACATCAGATCAATGTCCGCCAATCGGAATACTGCGGCGGTCTTCGAGGGATATAGAGTCCCCCGCGTAAAGAAATGGCCCAGAGCTGAGGGAAGGAGTTGAAGAAATCACATGGTCCCCAGTCAAGCAGATAATGGCCAGTAGCTGGTGGTCAAGGGGGAGAATGAGATCAATGCGTACGGCGGCGATACACAGTCGGCAGGCGTGAAGGATGCAATGGGCAGACATGTTGTGGGGACAGCAACAGCATGAGAACACACTTGCAGCAAAGGTTGTAGAGTTTTGAACTATGGACATGGAAGAGTGTTGAAAAGTAGCTGAATAGCACAGGCACCAGGTATTGAATCCGCGAGGAACTGAACGAGATGATTTGAACTTGAACCGGGCTTAGAATGAACCACGGGAGTAAGCAGTGGTGGCTTAAGGCCTAAGCCTTAAAAAAAATAAGCCTTATGCTGCCCTTAAGATAAGCCTTAACGAATTGGTCTGAGCATTGATAAGGCTTAAGAGGTCGGGCCGGTATTGCCGGCCGCAGATCCTGATCCGCAGCGCCGCTACTTATTGCGAGCTCGCTCCTCAAGAAAATTTTGTGCATCTTCATCTCCTCTCTCATGGTTCTTAAAGACCATTTCCACAGCCTGGGGAAAAAACAAACTCAGGTCACTTCGAGACGTACTGCAAAGGCTGTGTTAGCCATCACCGCGATGAACTCAAAGCGGCTGGCTGCTGGCACTTACGATGCGGGAGATTTTCAGGACCACGGGCAGTTTGGTGTAGGCTTTGTCGCAGGTGTGTACAGAAATAATAAGGATCAAGAATAGTCGCCGACAATTAAACACTCAAACAGCGTGTGCACTTGCGGGAATTGTATGGGGAGTGAAAGAGTAAGTGAGGAGCCAGGAAGAAGCTGCACATCGATTACATTTTCTTATACTCAACGCAGGCATGAGGTGGCCGCAGCATGACAGACGTGTTTGTCTGCGGTGCAGTGGGAAATTTATGCAAGAAATGAAAAGCTGTTGAGCTACGGCCGCCGCCCGCCCACGGGATTCGCTTGTTCATCTTGATGATCCAAATTCAGCAGCGACTCTACATCCAGAGGACAGTCTGGAGGTTGAAAAGAAGTAGTAACTACGCCCGCAGTGAGAATCCATAGGAGTCAGAGGGGGTCCGGGCTGCTGCGCAGTCCGCCGCGAGCCAATGTGACTAATTTTGACTCAAAATAGGCCACTCAAGCGGCACCTGAGCTGTGAGCGGGAGGAGTATGGATGGTTCCGTCGAGCTGAATTGAGAGATGTATAATTACTGCGCCACGGTGGGAGTTGAAATTGTGTTGTGCAAGGCACTTTGGAGGAAGAACCACGATGGGGATATTACTTATAGGGATGTTGCCAAAGACATACAAACTGATTCAAGACATCTCGTTAAGAGAACGGATAATGATTGAATTCTTGACCTCGGTTTTTAGTTTTTATTTATCTGGGTTTTATTTACAGCTAATAACAGTACCGAAGGCGCGGATGAAAAAATTCCCGTTTTGGGATATTTTTTGATCCCTGCGACCGATTTGCTCATAGCTCAACGAGTATTGCGTCAATTGACATAAAGACTAGGGTTAGGGTTAGGGTCATTCCCATATAGTTTTTATGTCAATTGATGCAATACTCGTTGAGCTATGGGCAAATCGGTTGCGGGGATCAAAAATATCCCAAAACGGGAATTTTTTCATTCGCGCCATCGGTACTGTTATTAGCTGTAATGTAAGTAGAAATGAGGTTTATCCGACCCTCCACTTATGTGGTTCATTTTTTACTTGTTCCACTTTACTGGCCAAGTTGTGGGGACCTCGAACTCAAATATTCCTGAAATCGATGGTGATTTCCATCCTCCAATGGCTAAAAAATGTACTGAGGCGTAATTTAAGCAACCCCCGTAGTGCGATTTTAATATTATTTCTTTCTCCAATCATAATCTGCAGAAGTCGAACAGAATTTACCGTATCGAAAACGATGAAGAAATACGGTACATGGCGGATAGATAGACACCAGTCCGATCGTCAAAAGCGGTGTTATGATGCTGAATTGGTATGTTGGCGAGTCGCGTGGCTAGACTTGAAGAAGAGGCTGTGCAACGTAGGCCTCCGGTTTTTTTTTTGAACATTCCTTTCTTGCGCAGCGCGCGGACTCTGTCGAACTAGTCGCGCTGCAAATCACCAAGGGGTGCCCTTAGAACGGCAACAGCAGCGTTGGAGACACATGAAGACTCTGGACGCAGAGAATAAGAAAGTCTTTGGCGGCTATACGTGCCGCGATGGGAAACAGGTCCTGGTGTTGAGAAACCGGTCGCGGGTCGGGGAAAATTCGGAAGTTAAAAAAAGGGCGGCACGACGCCCGCAGGCGCATCGAAGCAAGGGAACTCGGACACGACTAAACGGCGCTGCGGGTCGCCAAGGGATCGAGGGCGGCGTAGAATCCCGGGCCCCCACTTTGAGCTTCTGGCGGTGTGGGGTTACGGACATCGCTCGTTTTTATCCTTCCAGATATCACGCCCATGGTCGTTCCTACATCTTATTGCTCTATCCTTACTCTTATGTCTGTGCCGTCCGACGCGCTTCAGCTCCACTAGCTCAACCAGAGAACTTCTATGACATTGGACCGTCGTCTGAATGAATCTATTCCGTTATTGCGTTTGGTCGCTGGCAGAGATTGGTTGCTGTGAACGCAAGACACCCCTAGTTTTGCCAATCTAGACATCCTTTAGTGACTGTTTCTTTTTAAAATAAATGTATTTTGACGCTATCTATCATCTCGAGCTCAGGGAAGTCGTTGAATATCCGAGTCGTGGCGCGGACATTCTGTCTGCCAAGCATTCTGAGTGAATGCACAGGAGTTCATCTAATATGAGCGCCTCAAACCGTAAATAATGGAACTACAATTCTTATTATGTCTGGGGCCTGGGTCCGTTTACTGTAAATTACACGCAGTCACATATTTTTAAACATAGCACCGCCCTTGCGGTGAGAAGGCGGCGCGGTCGATGCCGTCCAGTTTGAGGGTCCTTGCCTGGTGCTAATGGCGCACGAAGTCCTTGGACAGGACTGGGATATCGTGAGAGCGAGTCTGAATTCATTTCCAGGGCTTACTCACCCGAAAGAAAAAAATCCGAACAAGGGAGCATAGATTTCGCTCCAAACGACCCTATTCCTAATGGCCGCCGGACTACATAGGATGCATGTATGTAAAAGTTTTGTAGCTACGGCCGGACGACGAGCGCCAGCGAGAAAGGGCATAGGTAGGTAATTGTACATAGGTAAGCAGGTAGTATGTAGGTAGGCAGGTAGGTAATTATACGAGGACAGAAGGAAAAGGTGGCATATGGCGATCTGGGCGCGGATCATTTGGATGGTAGGAGTACAGTGGATGGGGTGGTGGTACAGATCGACGCCGAATAACCTCCGGGGGGCATCTGAAATTCTGTTGGTGATGGGGTAGGAGCGCGGCATCTGGCGACGGACAGATAGATAAATATCAGGCAGGTGAAGGGGGTGGATACATAGTTTGTTTTTTGCCGTGATGAGAAGAGTCTATTTTGACTTTGACTTGACTTGACGCGATGCTGATGGTGCGCGATTTTGAGGTGGGGTGGTACGGTGCGTGTGTTTGTCCACCGCCGGATGGGGTAGGGCCGACGCAGATGCTGACGACAACGCAGTATTATTGAGAGACATGGAATCCGTCCTGCTTGGAGGTCCCCTTGGACTCGGACCTCTGCCGCAGCTTTCACGTCGACGTGTGTGCCGCTGCAAGATTAACGCCCTCCTTGCGCAGCTGAGATTAGCGCCCCTCCATTCACATCATCTGCGGAGGAGCGCTGTCATCGGGGCGTCATGGGACGACGTCGCCGATGATCACGTCGCCACGCCCACCCCTGCCGCGCGCCGCAGGACGCTCGTGATAGATGGCCGCGGCGGCGTCCGGGGGCGGGGGGCGAGGAATGAGAGGAGCAGCTTCTCCGTCTCGGGGGTGAGTTCGGGTGGGGGCGGGGGCGGCTCAACGATGGAGACAGGCGTTTGGGATGTAGGTGAATGGGTATCAGTGTCGGCGGCGTGTACATGGATCTCCTGCGGCTCCTCCGTCAGTGGAGCTTCGGGGACGATTTGGAGGGGCGCGTCCTCGCTCCCCCTGTCCACGGTCCCGCAGAGCAGCGTCGGGCCCTCCTTGTTCCAACGCGCGACGAGCGAGGTGCACTCTTCGAAGGCTGCGAGAGGGGCTATGCGGG
Source organism: Mycena rebaudengoi (assembly GCA_029282285.1). NCBI lineage: Eukaryota > Fungi > Basidiomycota > Agaricomycetes > Agaricales > Mycenaceae > Mycena > Mycena rebaudengoi. Next base: position 107,314 of record JARJCX010000368.1, read on the forward strand.
CGATCATGCCCGGCATGTTTTCCGTGAGCGCGAGCAGCGGGCCGAGGCCGGGGTCCTCGGGAGCGACGTCAGAGATGTCCAGGAACGTGGCGCGCGCAGCGTCGGCCGGAAGAGGGTTGAGCGTCGGAAGGAACGGGCGCGTCCATTTTACGTGGCGGGGGCGTTCTCCGCCGCGGAGGGTCACCTGCGGGGATAGGAATCAGCACTGAGCAGAGATGGAACTGAAACTAAAAATCCCACGCACGATTATAGTGACATGGCCCAGGTCGGCGAGCAGGGAGAGGAAGTCCTCGACGTCGTTGCGGTGCTCGAACGGCTTCCATGCGCGGCCGATGGCATCCAGCACGACGAGGGTAGGTGCCTCCGCCGTCGCCGTCGCGGCGAGGTGGTTGAAGATCGCCTTGCGCCGCGCGGACTCCTCCAGGCCGAGCTGCGCCGCCATGAGGGAGATGAGCTGCTTCTCGTCGCCCGCGGCCGTGCAGTCGACGAAGAAGCGGTTCTGCCCGAAGCGCTCACGGATCTGCGGATCGTGCGCCGCGGCGAGCGTAAGTGCGGTCTTGCCGACGCCGTCGGGACCGACGATCACAATGCGGGCGGCTGCGCCGGGCGGGGCGTTCAACATCGTGTTAACGACGTGCTTGAGCTCCTCGTCCCGGCCGTGGAATATCTTGGGCGACGCGGGGATTTGCGAAAGGGTGCTGCTGCACAGGGAGGCGGTGTTGGCCTTAATTGGACAGATTCGCGCTAAAATAATTAAACGCACCTGTGGCTTAGCTGGGTGGAGAAGCGACGCCTCTTCTTGCGCGAAGAGGAGGATTGCGAGCCGCCCGAGCTCGAGGAATCGGAGGTGGAGGAACGTTTCGGGCGGTTTTTCTTCTCCTTGAAGAGGGCAATGAGCTCCTCGTGGCGCTGAGAGGTGTCTTTCTGTGGAGGGGAATCAGCAACTGAGATGGCAGCTGGATGATGGCGGATCGCACCTGAATTTCTGCCATCGTTACCGCTGCGATGATGCCAGACTGGACCTGAGGACCCGGGTTAGGTGTATGCGGTAATAGGGAAGCCAGACTTACGCCAAAGACGTCCAGTGCGTGCTTGAGGCCAGTATTGCACTCAGTGATGAGGTCAGCGTCCTCCATCGAACGGAATGCACGGCGCCAGAAGCCGCCCTTCACTTGGTTCCTCACGAACATCAAAATCTTCTCCAGCGTCCTGGGAAGCCTCGTCAGCGGAAACAGAGGACGCGGCTATAATTGGTTAAGAGCAACGTACTGGGAGAACTGCTCAATGCTCCGCACCATCGCCGGCGCCAAGTCTGCCTCGGAGTCGCGGCAGATATTGATGATGGCGCAGACGAATTCATACGCTCGCTCGGTCATTCTTGTGACCGCTGCGCGCCGCGTCAGGACCGGATATTGCGATGATGCAGCAGAAAAACGTACCCTCTTTATTGGCTTTGACCCGCTGCGCTATAGGCGTGAGCGGAGGGTGATGATAGATTGCAGAGGATACGCACCTGGACGGTCTCTATGATGAGGAGCGAGATGCTCGCAATCGCCTGCAGGTAGGGCTGATCGCTAGCATTTCCAATGTCCCTCAATAAGGAGCAGGTGACTGTCCCGTATTGGAGGACTCGATCTTTGGTGGTCGCGGGACGGATTGAAATCGTCATCGCAGTGGGCTGTCTGTGATCGTTAAGCTAGCAGCAGTGTCTAGAACCTTAGCGCGGACGAGAATTAGCCTCAAGCCGCGCGATAGTCGAGCACCGAGTTGGTGAGAAGAAAGCTTCGGTACTCGGGCCGAATCAGAGTGCACATACAACAGAGGGTCTCGTGCTATTCGTAGGTGTATTTCGTGCCTCCGCCAATCTCAACATAATTCACCTCACTTCTCTTCTCTGGAAAGTCTTGCGTGTCTGCCGACCGCGTCGACCCTGGAACATTTACTCACTTCAAATTGCGAAATCGACCGCTCCTCGTACAATCTGGCGTCATTACGCTTCTTCCAGTTGGGCCGCCCCTGCATAGCCATTAATTCATTTGCGACGGCCACTGGCTTCAACCATGCGTTTATTTCCGCTCGTCAACACACCATTGCACGCGCATTCCACTCTTGGTTCTGAGGACTTTATGTGTCCCATATGCAACTTACCCAGGTGGAGTATTGTTCCTTTGACTTTCAAGCCGCTCCCTCCTATCTATTCACCGCTGCCCCCGAGTCTGGTTCTGCGGTCTATCACCTCATGGAATAAAAGCCTTGTATTTTCATTGTCTGTCAGCCAAGCTCAGCCTTATTCCCTTCAGAATAACCGCACTCTGCGACTGCAATCTTGCACTTTGTTTTTTTCCGTCCAATTGTCCGAAAGTGTTCGAAAGTGTCCGGGAAGGTGTCTCGGCGTCCGAGAGCTCGAAACGGACTTTTTCTCGTCCAAGTCTCCGAAAAAGTCCGAAAAACGGACCATTGTTGTCCGAAAATGTCCAACAGGTACATCCCTCCCGCATCTTTGAAATTTTGAACTGAACCGTTTTTAACGTGGGAATCCGAATAACCCATTTTGGAAAGTTCCCACGCTTGGTGGCTGATCTCCCAGAGGGGGCCCTCTAGGAGTATTAATGTAGGTGTTCGGGGTTAGAGTTCGAGTCGGCAGATCGCGCATCATCGCGGTTAGGTGTGGGGTTCAAGGAAGAAACCAAGTGAGACTCGCAGTCCACCCTAGAGGCACAGCCCTGTGGCATATCTGCATCTGCTTCAGCGTCATTGAGGCAGGACACTGTCTTCAAATATCTACATCAGGTTCTTGATCATCCTGATAATCCATCTCGATCTTCGCCTCACTTTTCGTAGAGTAAGGATGGAGGCGATTCTTATCTACGACTCTCAGGGCGATTCTCGGTGATAAAAGCGTGAGAGAATCGTCGTCATGAGAATCGCTGCTAATCGTGTAGAAGCTCCTCTGGAGGCGTTTCTGCGACGACTCTGAGGCGATTGCGATTCTTTGGAATTAAATTTGTCCAGAATCGACCGAGAATCCCCATCAGAATCCCCATCAGAATTGCCTCAGAATCCCCAGAACCGCTATTTTGACTGCCCCTAGTCTTGGTTCCAATTTAATTATTAACGCGTATTGCTTCCCGGAATGCTGGTTTTTATTTGTCTCGGACTTCAGCTATTGATAAGTACAGTCCCAAGGATCGTCTCGAAGCCTTGTCAGTCATCTTGATGCTGGGACAGACCAAAAACCAAACACCGCTCACATAAACCTCCTCCTTGACACGAACTCTAGCAACGGCAAAACCATGAGGAGGAGAAGATGGAGGTCGTGCATAGATTTTCACAGATGCAATTGACATTAGCACCCAACCGTGCACAACAGATACCGTAGATTTGCTTCCCGCAATTTTGGGGGACTGCCAGGTCCATAGGCCTGCGAATCGCGTTCTCGTCCAGGAGGGCTAGTTCCGCTCGAATGAAAGGCAAAAGCAGCACGACCAAACGGCGCTTTTATGGGATAAATAAAAATACGTCAGAGCATGGTGTATAGTATAATATATACCTTAATCTCAGCAATATGCGCTTGGCTCGGGCGCGCGTTCCAAGAGACCCGATAATGACGAGGGAGATCCTCCTCTGAATATGCAAAGCTGATGTCGCTGACCGCTCCTGCGTTATGCCGGAAGTGCACAGTTCGCAGAACCGACATTGTTTGGTCCCGCCGGTATGTAGCGGGGATCAAGAAAGCGGATATGTTTCTACAACCCTCCCCCTCCTCGAAAAGGCACCGCTTGGGTAAACGGCGGTGCTCACCTAGAGATAAGGTAAGCAATTGGGATTACTATAAAAGCTCGAAGGTGGCAGTTGAAATGCAGTCGACAAGGGATTCCATACGTTCACGCAAGGTGGTCCCAAGGACGAAGTAGCTCCGCCATCCTATAGTGTGCAATTGTAGTTAATTGATAATACAGTGTCCAATTGTTGTCCATTAATACTACAGTGTAAATCGTTGTCCATTGTTGCTACAGTGTTAAATTGCATCACACATTGAGTTTGGAATTCCTCGGCGGTTCAACCCTGCTGTGAAAAATCAGGCACGTAGAGAATTCCCCTATCCCTTCAGCTTCCGGTTTCGTGGGTATTCCCCCGAGCGAGGGATCGCGTAAATTCAGCATGAGACGTGAGATCATCAGGGAGGATACTCTGACGGGCCGTTAGAAGCTTATCGGGGCATTGGGAGCAGCTACTGACATGTTCGTCAAAGTGGTCGCGACGCCGCGTGTGTAGTCCTGTATTACTGAGTCTCAGAATTGCCAGGGATTATTTGCAAGCAAATGTGCGTACCCCACCGAACTGGAGGCCCAGTGGTTGAGTACGTCAAGTCCCAAGTGTGTAGGTGGGTCCACTCACGACAAAGGTTAAGATGTTAGATAAATTCAGGATCACAATGACACTGAGAGTAATGTCAGCGGCCCCAGAAGATTCAGGGAAAGATTTGTACCCGAAATATATGGACCCTACATCACGAACATCAACAGCATTCTCGGGATTTTCATGCGAAACAGTGGGACGTACCATCACGAAGCAACACACCAAACAGATTAAACTCAGTCGAGTGCCGGCCGAACGACTTGTACAAGGTGAGGAAAAATATCAAGCAGTCAAATAGCGCCATGGAAGACCAGGCAATTATGGGGCTCATACTCCTACGATGGGCTCATTAGAAAGAAGTCTCAGCGGAATAACGCGGGGAAAACGTACTGACGAGCGGTTATTGCATAGTTACATCCAATATAAAGCTCCAGATCGCCGCCTAGTCCTGCACCCTTGGCAGAGAACAGTATAGTTCCCTGCAGCACAAATCAGAAAGATTGTGGGGCAGAACACCAAACGTACAAGGCAAACACAAACTACGGCCACACCAAAGACAAGCATAAGTGCCAGAATGCGATTGTTTCGCTCATACAGCGCGTAGGTCCGCAGTATGAGCATCACTAAATTGCGTTAAGAAAAAAGCTCATTCATCCGCGTTGACCCACCTCCGACAATCATCTGTATAACGAGAATGAAGTAGGCGTGGTAGGACTCCAAAAGTATGCATCTACACTCAGGTCCCAGATCAGCCTTCCCTCTGCTTCAGCAACAAATCACACAAGCCATACATCTAGGGCAATGTGAGCTGGGAGTATGTGCATTTCGCCTAGGTTTGCATACCGCGGTTTTCTCTGGGGTGCTCGGAGTGGTCCAGAAGTATTGCATCACCACGGGAATGTTGCCCAGCAGCGTCCCATAGCGATTTAAGAAGAAAAAGATCGTCGCCCAGCTCAGGTTGGGGCGGGCCCAGTACCGTGAGACTTCCCATTCGAATGTCAAGAAATAATCATAAAAAAGGAGCGCTGTAATCGGAGTGAGTAGGAGAGATTTATCCATTGAGCAGTCTGCTTGCTGAAAGCGGCAGCGGCTAAAGAGTAGCTGGAGTTCCTGCGACTGCAGTCAGTTCTATTTTTGTTGGACGCGACACTATCACGGACAGTTCTGTTTGAATCTCCGGGGTGTTCATTTAAGAGTCCGCGTAAGCTCCAGTATGGGGGAAGGGAAGGCGAGATGACTTCCTCAGTGCGCTGACTGTAATGAAGGTTTCAGGGATCAGCGCATGCCACGATAGGCTTCCTCTTGATCATATCTGTCATAACGTTGGCGTTGACAGTTGTTGCCTAGATCCTTATCAATCTGCTACGTCCGTGGAAGGTCCTCGACCACAGCCTGCGGACCCGTTGGCCTTGCCGGTTTACAGTCTCTGATAGATTTCAACAAGTGAACTCGTTCTTTGTCTGCTGAAGGAAAATAGAACTAGTATATGTAATGGGAACTACATCATTCTGATACCCCAGCCATGGGAGTCCTGAGACTCCATTACTTATGCGTTACGGTTGCTACCATAGAATCGGGTACAGTATGGCAGGGCCGGGCCTGCGGTCTTGAATTTGTTGGTAGAACTTCCTCTACTAACCACCTTTATCCGGACTTCAAATTCGGATTTAAAGATGCGTAGGTTCAGGAAAAGAGCTTTGAAAACGTCGAGGTAGTGGACGTGTACCAGGCGTTGACAGGTGGCGGTGGAGAACCTCATCAGCAAAAGTGTCAACACCGTTCAAGGGCTCGTGACGCCGACGAGTGCCGTAGAGGCTTAGACAGACCTTGCAAGGGGCTTGCATGATGTCTTCAAAGCTTTGTTCGACGTTGTCCAGGCGCTCCAACCCTTCAAGCCATCTTCCACCCGTCCCACACATCAGGTTTTTAACAACTTACTTGTTGGGTCTTGTACAAGCTTGTAAGGGTAAGACAAGACAAAAAGTCGACAAGCCAACAGGCTATGTCCGAAACCCGACAAGTGATTTTTTTTCTTTCTTTTTTTGAAGTGCGCATTGACTTCCAGGACTCATTTCCGCAGTCTTTTGTCTTAATTATTTTAACATCGTGGTTGACGATACCTTTGCTCCATGGACACCATTTTTCCATTCCGACTCGGATTCATATTTATCTCTCTTTCTCACTTTGGCTGCGCCAAATTCCGACCATTTTCCCGATCACCTTCTGCGGAATTGCCGTCTCAATTCTACCGTGTCATGCCCTCACGTTGTTCCCTCTGAGCATAAATCAACGCAGTGATTTACTGGTATTCCATCTCTTCTCCATGTGAGACTCAAAGTACTTGGCACCTCTTGGATATTCATACATCGGCATTGGGGAAACGACATGACAAACAATATAACAAAATACAAAACACAATATACCAGGAAATCTGAACAGAATCTTTCAGCCACCTGTGAACGCGCTTTAGAACAGCTCGATGACCAAAAGAAACTGTGCCGACCAACGTGGGTGCCATTCTTGTCAGTGCATTGGACCCAGACGCTGCAGGCTATCGTTGGGTCAGCCAGCAATTCAGCATAAGGCAGGTAATTAAACCTGGGAATAGACCGTCCGGCTCATTTCCGGCGTCTTTAAGAAGTAATGCGACGGCTCCATGGGCTGGAACGCTCCGGGCCGTAAAGGTTCTCACCGCTGTACCGTTGTTCGTATGGGTCCAGAGATCCTAGGGAATATGTTGGGAAAACAAAGCACAGCCAATTTGAAAAAGTTACGAACCCGAACTGAGTATTTCCGGCCGGCACGGATCCAGGGCGATTCGGTGAGATTGAAGATCATAGTCGATGGCTCATTGAGTGTATTGAGCTGACCGGATACATGATCAACTCGAAATGTGGTCCACGATAGACAGACTCACGAGCATAAAGACTGTGCCATTTTGGCTAGGCCCGCTCCAATACTGGGCAGGGAACGAGCTGTTGCTCGTCCAATCGGGCTAAGGGGCCAGATAAGCCAGTTGTTGTTTAAAAAGACGCAGAGATATTACGTTGATTCCCCATCTGAATGGTGCGATGCTTTGGCCAACCACTGGATCTTGATTTATGGCCAAGATT